>VNJT01001273.1:0-32289 GCA_008042655.1 Drosophila burlai | reverse complement strand
AGATCATGTTGTGTTTTGATAAAAATCTCCAAAGCAGAGGAACTATGCTTGGACTTTTGCTTTTTATCATTACTAGGAGATTGCAAAGAGTCAAAAGAGATCACATTTATACTTCTCTGATATGCTTAAATAATAAAAAACATCACGAAAAGAACGATGGAAAAAATGTCACGTGCGACCTGTCGCGTGCGACACCGATAAAAATATACATACAAAAAAAACTACTTTATATTTTTAAGTGTACTCAAATAAATTATTAAGTTCAATTGATATATAATACATTAAAATTAATTGCATTAAAATCTTTCATCAAGTTTCGCTGAAATCAGTGCTTGAACTGGTTTGGGAAAAATTCACTTCCGTCTGTGTCACGTGCGAACTCGATACATTTTTTTTAATTATCTTGAAAACGAACAATTGTTCGAGATTGACCTTAACACCAATTATAGTGCTACCCAAGAGCTATAAGTTCCAAATTTTGTAAAATTAAAAAAAAGTCTTGGTACATGCTTTTTTTTTGTTTGAATGCGTACGAATGTCACGTGCGACACCAGAGAATTGCCCATATATATTTTTAAAAACTTTGAAACAAACTTATTCTACCATTTTGAAACCGCATGCAATTCCTGCATTTCCTTAGCACAGAGGATAGTTGTGCGAATATTTAAAAGAAAACGAATTGTCTGTATTTTCGTTTGCAATTCAAAATGTATTTAGTTTGGATTATACACTTGGATAAGGTGGACAGAGCGGAACTGAGGACTCTGCCAGGCGCAGCATTAAATATCCTTCGAGGGGCAGGGCAATGCAGCTCCCATAATATCAGATTTTGTAAGTTTTCCGCTGGTCTTTGCTTTAATTTTTGGATTACAAATTGCACTTGGAACGGTTTAGTTTTAGTTGGACTTGGGTACACATATACACTGAGTGGTGGTGGGGCAAGGAGGCATACACATACATAAATACATACAGATATTAATGGTAAATAATATTAACTTTTGGCCGATTGTTTGGGTAAATAGAGAAAGAGAGAAATAGAGAGAGAGAGAGAGGGGGATAGTGGTAGAGATAAATTCAACGTTGACACTGAGACCGGTACAATTTGATGCGTAATAAATAATTATGAAATAGCTTATAGATCGAGTTTATACAATGCTGTCGTCGCGTCTCAGACAATGAAGACATCGCCACTGTTGTGCTCCACAGCGGAGGTGGCCATGTCGCCGCTACAGCCGGGGCGACCGACTACAGCTGGCTGCTGCGATGCGACCGAGAACTTGGATTCCGCCTGAGGCTTGTTCTTGTCCAACAGCTCCGCCTCGTGACCGATCTCAACGATGCCCTGCGGCTGCTGCCGCCAGGAGAGATGGCGGGACTCGTGCGATTCGGGAGCGTCATCCTGGCCCGACAGGTGTATGCTGACCCCGGCCACGTCCAAGTCCTCGCCATCCTTGTGGTTCTGGAATGTCACTGAGATTTCATGGGCCGCCGCTGCTCCCTCGCTGGCCTCGCCACCGCCTCCGCCTCCCTCCTGGCCATTGAAATTGTTTGCTGTGGGCGTGGTGGAATTTGCATTCGCCGGTTGCGTCGTTATCGACGACCACCAGCTGGAGATGGCACCCTTGGCCTGCGAGATGGCGCCGCCGACCGCCCGACTTGTGTTGTTCACCGCCTGGTTGATCTTCCGGCCGCTCTCGCTGTTCTGCATGGTTCTATGTAAGGCGAGGCATAGAATTGCGATTGAGTTTTAGCTTTAACATAAGACATACGACAGGGCTGCTGGCTGCTACTCACTGTGCTAGTTTCAGTTTCATGTCCGCCACAGACAATGTTCCGGCAAAGGGATGACCTGCGGGCAGTGCGTCAAAGAAGTCCGGGTCGGGCCGCACATCGTACCACTCCTGAAAGCATTGGGTATTCTTGAAGGCGCCCATAAAGTGGCCGTTGAAGTGATCGTTGTCCTTTGGCGTAACATCTGCAATGGGTATATGAAGATCACCCGAAATCCTTCTCGGTCAGTTCGTTCGTTCGGAAGTTCAACTGAAAAGGTAGCTTACCTGGAGCCACCGCAGTTCGCAGCAGGGCCAGAATGTAGCCCTGGAACTGCTCCCGGATCCAATACTCGCTGCCCTCCGCATCCTCCTTGGGCGCCTGCACGTGCTTCATTATGTAGTCCATGTAGCGCAGGTCCTCGGTGCTTAGCACCAGCTGACGCCGGAGCTCTGGGTCGTGGACATCCAGGTTGGCCGCCTCAATGTCCACCAGCACGTCAGCCAGCTGACGCTTCTGCTGGAAGAGGACGTTGGAGGTGCCGATGATATAGGAGAGCACCATCGGATCGCTCAGCAAGTCCATGTAGGGCAGCGACAGATACGGCAGGCAGAGGTTGCCGCTGGCAAAGATGCTGACCGGGGCGCGGTACTCATCCGGGTTGACCGAGCACAGGGCGGCGAGGTTGGCTGCACGTAAATACATTGTTACAAACCTCTCTCTAAAGTTACTCTAAAAATAAAAGTTACGAGCTATCTCCTTCTCTTTTTTGACTCTTTTATTATGTCCTTTAAAAAAATATATGTAATGGGGTTTCAGTCTTATGGACAGAGCTCGGGGATAACTCCCAAACAATCTGATTAGATGGCACATAAACTTGCAGATATGAAAACCACTTTACTTGGCACAACTTGGGTAGTTCAATGGTAGTTTGGTTACTCACACGCCAGTGTGTCCACGCTGGCCTCTCGCGTCAGCGATATGCTCCGTTCGTTCGACGAGCCTGGAAAGTTCGACGAGTCCTGCGACTGTGAGTTGGGCGTGGAATGCGGCGAGGTGTCATCGCCACTGCCCTGCTCCTCGCCCACAGAGGCGGCGGATGAGACGAGCGCCAGCTCTTCCGCCTCGCCCTCAACGGCTGTCGCGCTCTCTGGCGTTAATTTTTGCTCCTCCAGTGTGGCGGACGGTGTGGCGCCTGCCGATGACGATGCGATGGCGGTGCCCAGTTCGGCCTCCGCCTGAGCTTCCCGCTGCAGCGAGTCTGTGAAGTCCGGCATCGGCGACAGGGGGCGGGAGGTGCGCACGCAGGCCACCTCCTGGAAGCCCTTCTCGAGCAGGCGGGGCACCAGCGAGGCCATGCCCAGGATAAGCACACACATGCCGCGCACGGGCGAACCGAAGCACACCACACGCCGCTGCAGCAGAAGGAGTTTGAACAGCATGAGGGTCTTGTGGCGCCAGTGGAGCACTATCTCGCGCAGCGACAGGCCGACATGGAAGTGGCGCAGCGGCCGACGCGACTCATCGTCCAGCAAGCAGGCGTTCAGCTGCTGGTAGGCCTTCACCAGCAGCTCCGTGCCGGAGAAGTCGCCCTGGTCGAAGAAGGCGTCGGCGATCAGCGACAGCTTCACCTCTATGTAGCCGTAGATGGGCAGGCGGGCCAGTATGCAGACGGACTTCTGCACCGTGCTCCGCGTGACGTCGGCTGTGCGGATCTTGAGCCTTTCCACGGGTATCTGGCGGTAGCAGGACACGCCGTAAATGCTCTCTGCAGGCTCGAATAGGCTGGGCAGATTGAAGAAGACCGTGTCCTCGGCAAAGTTGTGCGAACCGTCGGGCAGAGCCAGTGTGGGCAGGTACTTCCAGCCGGAAGGACACTCGTGGCGGCCGGTGGAGCCGGAAATTAACGGCGGATGCGAAAACTCCACCTGGCAACCCAGCTTGTGGTGGAAGCCCACCACCAGGATGTGCAGGATGGGCGGCTTGTTTTCCGGCTCGCTGGCGCGCTCCATCCTGGCTCCTAAGTCCTCCTCCACTGTCGTTGACGCAACGCAATTGTTATTGTTTATACCCCTCCCTTTGTCACACTTTTTCCGCAATTTTCCCCCAACTCATCCGCCTGCGTCAGCGTTCGTTCTCGTACTCTCGCACCGGCGGCACCAGCAGCAGCACTCACTTCGATCGGTTCCTTCTTTTCCAACTTGTAGATTTCGCTAAGGTGTTTCCATAAATGTTTAATATTAAACTACAGATAAATCCAATTCGTTTTGCGAACTAGAACTGCAATTTATCGAATTTGCAATGATAAATGGCCTATCGATAGGCTTGCCTGTGTACTCGATAGTTGGCTTATTCGATTGCTTAACTCCCGCCTTGAACTATCGATAGGCTCAATTCGACTTTAAAATGTGACGACGGTACAATAATACCTTCCCTCTTTAGACGCTTCTTGAAGGACCTGTTGATTACAAAAGGACTGACTCGGAGGTGACTGAATTTGGGGGTCCTTATACTGTGGTATGCCTTTGAAGATGAGAGGTACCATGCCACGCTACGGAAATTGTATCACGTCGTTCGGCAGTTTCTGCAACGTGGGTTGTTGGTTCAAGGATTCGGCCCCAAGGGTGTCATCCTCAAGGTGGTGGGCAGCAAGAGGGACAAGAGGAACAGCTTGGAGCTCAAACTAGTAACATCACCACCGACACCTTGCGAGAAGGTAGCGATAGAGTTCGCCTGCCTGGTGGATAAGACGGAAAAGGACCAACGCGATCACTATCACCATTCTGTGTCAGATTTATTTCGGCTAATAATTTATTAGCTTACTGTTACAATTCAAAACAATAATACGTTTTTGTACTTTTTTTTACATTTTAATATGTTATAAAAATTGGTTACATTTTTTTCAAAGGACACTCACAAATCAACTAACCTATCAATGTCGTTCAACAATATATATGTATGGCTAATAGGGTCGGAAGTGACTCCTATATTGCGTTGCAAACTCGTGACTATCCTGCAAGGATAGATTAACCAGGGGATTCCCTTTAATACTGAATTACTAAAAAATATTAGCGATGTATTGGCGATATATTCATCCGTATAGGGAACGACCCTAAAGGGATTCCCGAAATACTGTGGGTTACGATATTAGGTGCTCTGGTTTCCGCTTTATTTTTGTTATTGGAATATCAGAAAGAATTATTTTAAAAACAATTACGTACTTAATTGATTTTCTGATTTTGTGAATCAATTGAAACGCTTCTATGCACTTGCAGTGCATGTGTTCCAGTAAATACTTTGACAATCTAAAGTCAATCCGATTTCTTTTTAATTATTCGAAGTTACACGCATAATTATACCGACACGTAAGAGCATTTTTGAGTTGCATTTGAACTTTTTACCCAGTTTTTCCAAATCGGTGTTCTTTTTTAAGCCGGTGATGTAGTCTAAAATGTATATTACATTTTCTTTAACTTTATCCATTTCCAATATTTAAAACCCAATAGTAAGTAAATTGAAAATGGGGTTTTTTCTTATTTTGTGATAGCTTTGTTTTAATATTGATCCAAACTCTGTTATCTGATTCATCAGCCTTACATACAATAGTTAGCTTTCGTCAACATAATATATATTTTCCACTATTTATTATTCTACTTTAGGTGCAGGAGAGCCAAAAAAATGTGTAACATCATGTGGGTCATCATTCCATGTAGCCCACTTGGGAGTCAGTGGCGCCTCCGAGGTTCCTACGCGAGTAGAGTCCCTGACGCGGCTTGAACTTACCATCGCCCAGTGTTACCTTGGCGGGCATCTTTTTGCCCCGAAAAGTGGCAGACTCGAAGGATGGCGGCGGTGATACCTTTACCTGTTTCACCTGCTCCAGCGGAGGGATGTGCCAAGCCTGCTTCATGGTGGCCACCGCACTGGGCGGACCCGTTGAGGAATTGTCATTGCCGCCATCGTTGTCGTCGTCGTTCCCGTCGACTGGCCTAACCAGCGTAATGGGCGGCTCCAGCTTGCTGGTCTTCTTCTTGTAGTAAAGCACCTCCATGCCGAGCGTCATCATGGCCAAAATGAGGCCGAAGAGAGTGGCGATGAACACGCCGCCGAGGCTCTCCAGGGTGATGCCCTCCTGGTCCTCGGAGAGCGGGCAGTTGCGCAGATTCGATTGATTCCAGTACTTTGCCTTTAGCTCCTCGAAGAAGCGATCCTTCTGAAGCTCCAGGATGGCATAGCTCAGCTCGTCGCCCAGGTGACTGCCCTGCTGGACGGCTACCGCATACGGTTGCTCCGCGAAGACCTCGCCCACCTCGGTCAGATTGCAGTTGCGTGTGATCTCGTATTTGATCTCCGCGGAGTCGTGGATGAAGGCGTAGTCGGCGTTCTCATGGGCGTCCACGTTGGCGAATCCCTCGCTGGCATCGGCCACCGGCTGCGAGCTATTGATGGCCAGCAGTATGTGGCCGTACTGCTCCTTGATGGGATAGTCCCATATGCGAAACTTCTTGAAGTCCTTGGACGCGTTCAGCGCCAGCTCCTTCCACATCCGATACAGCGTGTCCTCGGCGAACTTCATGTTCACGAAATACTGATGCGTGTCCGAGTCCTTCACCACGGTGTAGTTGATCCTAGACTGTCGGGCCAGCTGCTCCAGCGACTGGACTGGCGTCTGCATCCGCTCCACGGTCAGAAAGGCGGCCAAGTTGGCGGTGAAGGTGGCCAGCATTAGGACGACGAACAGCCAGTAGGCGGCCACCAGCATCCGGCCGGAGATGGCCTTCGGTGCCTCGCCGCCGCCCTGCGGCGTGAACGAGGTCAGGGCAAACCAGAAGCTCTCGCGGAGCGTGAAGTCCCGGCAGGCGTACGGATAGGCCGACCTGTTGTTCTTGGAGCTGTACGGCGAGTACTTGTCCATGAACCAGATCATGATGGCCGTGCCCACCAAGGCGGCCACGATGCTCAGCCAGACCTCCACGCGCAGCACGGTCATGAACTTGAAGAGCGACGTCCGTCGCACCGGCTTCCTGATCGCTATCGATATGCCCGTCTGTTCGAAGTACGGCGGCAGGAAGTCCACCACCTCCTCGCGCTCCGAGTACATCTTCAGGGCGGCGATGGCAAAGTCCGTCTCGCCGCGCACCAGATCCCCGACCACTCCATCCCACTCGCCGAGCTCGTTCACCTCGCCCATGTGCCCCGCCTCGGGCGCCACGATGGCGTACTCGAAGCTGAGCTTCTGAGCCAGCCGCATGATGAAATCGATGCAGTAGCCCTCCCAAATGGGCGCACCGCTGCGATCCCGCAGCAGTTCGCCCGTCTTTGGGTTGCGACGCAGGTAACTCCACGGCACGCTCTCCGCCGTTCCAATCCTGAAGAAGCGACGCGCCGGACTGATGGTCTCGTTGAGCAGCCGCATCCGGCTCCCCGAGGACGACCAGGCGGCCAGATCCGTTTTCGCCTCGTGTTCGGAGCTGTAATAGCCAGCGGAGATGTTAACCGCAAAGCTCAGACCTGGAACCGGGCTCTGTGCCTCGTCTAGAAGGTGCTGGACGGGCGTGGCGTAGGTCAGAAAGTTGCTCCAGTGCACATAGTTCAGCCAGGCGGAGTCGGCGTCTCCTGCTGGATCTCCATTCTCCCCGGAAAAGTCAGAGTCCGTGGCATTGCAGTCCCGGTAGACGACGTCCGGACGCATCGCCTGGGCCGTCTCGATCAGGCTGCGCATCACATTCAGCAGCATGCCGCGCTGCATCTGGAGGGGATTTCAAAGAGGCATCATGGTGGAAGAGCAGGAAAGGAAGCACAGCATACGCACCGTGAATCCACTGCCACAGTACAGATCCGGCATGCGCATCGAGCGGCAAATCGCTCGCGGACTCAGGGTGAACCGCGTGCACAGCTCCGCCTGACGCTTGTACTTGAACACCCGATCGCGGGTGTCCAGGAAAACAAAGTGCCACTCGAGGGATCGCTGGAAAAGTCCAGCTTTTTGCACCTGCCCAGATGCCGATGCCAAGATGAAATAGAAAGGATCAGGGATGACTGAAGGATGGCCACTCACCTTTTCAAAGAGCCCATTCATGGCGGCGCCACGGGCAAACAACGCTATGTAGGTGGGCGATGGACGCAGCGCACGAATGCGTTCCACGAAATTGTGGCCAGGATCGGGCGCACTGGCGTCCATGATGATCGTGCGGAAGGGGTATCCGATGAGCATCTGCTGCATGGCCTCGCTCATATCCCGGGCGTTCATGAAGACCATGGCCACGTTGTTGGCGCGCTTCTGGCGCATGAAGTCGCCGAACATGTCAAGAAACGGGCGCAGAATGCGCTCCAGCCGCACATAGGGAATGCCCAGGGAGCGAACCAGATCGTAGCCCTCGGACCAGTGCTTGTAGGTGAGATCGATGACAACGTTGGTGCCGACGGTGGACAGAATCTCACAGACTAGCCATGGGACATAATAATGAGATGGTAAAACTCAAATTGTGAGCTGTCCCAGGACAGATGTGTCCAGATTTAGGGAGAAGTCTTACGTCGCTGCATGTCCTGGCCATCCTCAGTGCGTGCCAAGGTCATGGACATATCGTCCACCTTCAAGTCGAGTGGCATGGACCCCAGCTCCTTGAGGACCACCGCCATGTCTGCGTCGAACTCCGCCCGCTGCACCGGCTCAATCCAGAAGGCTGTTAGGAGTAATCAGAAATTTATCCCTCAATCGAGGCGAATTCCCAAGAACACCCACTTATCTTGAGCACGGCCGCGTTGACAGCTGAGTGGGGCAGCAGAAGGAGGGGCAGCAGCACCAATAGTTGTTCCAGCAGCTCCATGGCTCCAACCGATTGCGCCGAGTGCTCTCCGGGATTTGAGTCCTGGCGTCGAACGGCTGTTCAAGTCGAACAGTTGCTCAATTTGCCGGCCAATTATGTCAATTATAATTCGCGTGCCATGCCCATCAATGGGCAGTATGAATTTTTCAGCAACTGGAAATGACAGCCGTCTCCGAGGAGCTTCACTCCCCACTCCCCATTCCCCACCACTCCCTTAACCAAGTACTAAAACTCAAGCTGAAATATTGGCTTCGGTTTATATTCAGTTCATCCAATACAGTGCAAAAAATAATAAGGGAAACACTTGCATCGGTGCATCGGTTCTTGTTCAAGGGCCTTAAGGATAGAAGGGGGTGAAAAAAAAGCGGAGCTTAACAGGTAATCAATATACATTAAAGTCAATATACAGCGCTATATATTTCGATATATAAATTATATGAGTAATGAAAACATAACTTAGCGATTCATCTGGTTAATTCTTCTGAGAATGTGTGTGAACAGGAAGTACTGCTCCGTCTCGGTCTTGACTTACGACGAAAATAAATACATACAAAATTAATGTAATCGATTCTCCCGCGATCCCTGGGACCAGGCACTGGCCCAGGCCCCAAGGTTGCCGGGTTGCAGGTTGCCGGGTTGCAGGTTGCATGAGTAACATGATGGCTTAACTATAAACGATGGTTAATTCACTTGAAATTTGGACTGATTGCCTAGGCTTATCTCTAGGGGGCCTTATAAAGCTAAGAATGAAATATTCCCGCGATTGCAAACGAGCGGGTTACCGAAGTGCAAGCTTGCAGCTCCGATCAGGTGCCGTGAAGGTGCGACAGTATGGACTCAATGTCCTCAATCTCCACCGTGTGGTTCTCGCCCAGCGGCTCACGTAGCAACTCTGGCGGACCCTCCTGCACACTATCGACTCCGAGTGCGACTCCTCCGCTGCTTTCGATCGCCTTCTTTGGCGTTGTGTTGCTGCAAGAATACACAAATTCAATATATTAATATTGTAATGCCATTGCAGAAAGTTCTTCTGGTCGCGGGACCCAACAATGAAATACAAAGAGTGCAAAAGGGAGTCATGCATAACAAGAAATCAACAATCAAACAGAAACTCGAATGCCTCGCAAAATGGTTTTTGTAATGAATATTAAACGGGTACCGAAAACAAGTTTAGTTCAAGTTCTTGATGAACTACAGTCTTAGCCAGCAAGTAAAGTTGGGAGCGCTCAGAATTGTGAGCCTGAAAAGTGCCCAATTGAAGCCTTTTCAGTGCACTCCAGGCGTGGGCTCAAAGAAACTCTCCTGCATAATTAAGGCATATAATTAGTAAGTTACAAAGTCATACAAAGCCTGCATAATTAAGGCATGTAATTAGTAAGTCACAAAGTCAGGGTATACTATTTTGAAGAAATTAAATATCCTGTTTGATTAAAGCCTCGGTTCTTTTAGTATGAATTCCCGATTCAATTTAAATTCGGAATTCTTAGGTTTAAAATTGTTTGCTGGGAAACGGACTCTACAAATAGTTTTTAGAGTTAGCTAAAGCCACACGTCCAATAGTACGTAGTCAAGTTTTATAGCCTTATTCCACTGCTACATATTTCAACATTTTGAATGTTGGGCTGATTCCATTGCTACATGTACATTCGGCTACATTCCTTGTTTATTTGAAGTCCGACATGTCAAATATAAATAAGGAAAATATTGAACAAAATTAGTGAGATTGAAGAAATAGCCACTATCAGCGGGTTCTACGCAATGCTATCGTGACACTGGCCAGTTTGGAAGATGGGGAAGAGGATCTCATGACGGTATACAATGCGATTGCCGAGGAGGACCCATTGCCTCCACATACATAAAGATCTGCGCCAATCCCCGTGAATCTGAGAGTTTGTCAGTAACAAAGAATAATAAACTATGACGAATACTGCATCTATATTACAGAAGTGTTATGGTTGTTTTTGGGAACAAGGCGTGCCTCAAAATTACGATGCACGAAGAGAGTACATTTGATAAGTTTGTGGGTGAACTACAGCGGCTTAAGAAAAAGGATACCAATTTTAGGAACGCTTTACCATTAGATAAGCGTATTGATATCACCTTGTAACAAGAATACCGAAAATGTATAGGACATTTTTTTTTTTAATAACCTCATTTATTTTGTATAAAACAATACGGAACAAACCTCAAAAATGTAGAAAAATGTAGCAGTGGAATAAGGCTATTAGTCGGAACATTTTGATTTGCCAGAGTGGAGCGCCGAAAGTAGGATAATAATAGGGTAATAACCAAACCCAGCCTCGCCAGCAAGGAAGGAATTTCGGACATGGTTGACTTGGTTTTATAATCCCTCAAAAAGCAGTACAAAATAATTCGCAATATTATTTCAACTTAAAATAAAAGCAATGTGAAAACTAAATTCGGCACCTCAGGCATTTCATTACAATTTTAAAGGATTTCAAAACCAGAGCGACTTCTAAGGCAATGTCGATTAGTAAAATCATGTTGTGATGTGTATTTTTGAAGTATGAAGTATGAATGGCATTATTATTTTACTCAGTTTGAATTCCTATTCCTAATCAGCATCAATAGCCGCGTAGCCACGTCCGCCTGTGCCTCTGACCATCTAAGGCAACGCAAATTAGTTTCTTAGCTTAAAAACTTTGCAGATCGTTTTTCTTTTTTTTTAGTACTGGAAGTGGTTTAATCGAACGACTTTGTCATAAGAACGATTGGCCAGTTAACAGAATAAAACTATGTATAACTATCCTGTTTTTGTAAATATGTACAACAATTTCGAGACATGGGTATTAAGGGATTCATAATTACGGTTTTAATTTTATAAAAAATTGGGAGAATCAATCAAGTAGCAGGAATATGAACGATCGGCAAAAGTATAGAAAAAAGTTAAAAGTTACATTTTTAAGTCATGTTAATTGCGTCAATATTGAGATGTAAGTGTGCTTCTGTTTATGATTATTAAATATTTTAAATTAGGAGCCTAGGAAAATCATGAAGAGTTCGTTGATTTTAAATACAAGTTTTCTATATATAAAATCTTCAGTAGTTGTTTTCATTTGACCGAAGTGGATGGAAAATCCAATGATCTAAACTTGACTTCCCTGAACTGACTTGCCTTCTTGTTTTGGTTGATTTCTTTGAATTTTAAATAGAAATAAAGTAATTATGATTGAGCTATGTGTAGCTTTGGTTTCCTTTTCCCCACTCAAGACAATAGTTCATGTACTCACATGGCAGCCACTTCCAGATCATTGTCATCCTGCGGCAATGGTTCCGTGCTCAATGCTGCCGGCGGCTTGTCCGCCAGCGGCGTGGATGTGGCTGAGGGATGATCGCCCGCTCCACTTGTGCCGGCCCCACTTGCAGTCGGTCCCGACGCCGAGGCGCCGCCGCTATTGCTGGTCAGACGCCGTATCCGCTTCTTGGGTATGTTGCGAATGGCACTGGCCAGCGGCTGGCCCAGGTGCAGCACCTGGGCGCTGGCCATGCGCATCGTGTGCAGCTGGTCGTCCTCTGTCATCAGCCGCATCTGGTAGTTCCTGAAGTAGGACGCCGACGGACGGGGCACCACATTGCTGGGCTTGGGCCCGTGGTCCGCATAGGAGAAGTGGAATGTACAACACTGCTGGCTGCTGCTCAGGCACATGTCCAGCTCGTAGTCGCTCTCGCCGTCAGGAGCGACAGGAGCGACAGGAACCGAATGAGCTTGGTCTTGGCTTGGAACCTGCACCTGTGGCATCTGCTTATGCTGCTCCGGGGAGGACGATTGTGTGGATTCGGCCTCCGCTACCATGGGCAGCAGCTGCTTCGCAGAGGAGGTGGCGGCGGGCACTCGGGCCTCGGCTCGTTTCTTGGCGGGTTTCCTTGTGCTCGCCTTGGTTGTGGCCTTCGTCAGTTCGCCGTCGGCTATGGCTTTGGTCGGAGGAGGCTCCTCCTGAGCTGGTTTATTGTCGATCAGACGCGAGGAGCGGCGCATGGATATTTTGGCCGACGTGACCGTCTTCTTGGGGCGACCACGCTTTCCAGGCGCCGGTTGCGCGGCAATTTCCACCGCTGCACGGCTGACCTTGGACTTGGCGGCGGTTGTGGCGGGATCCTGCTTTTTGGCCGATAGATTGAGCGCCATGAGCAGGGCTGGGTCCAGTTCACTGGCCGGTGAATTCTTGGGGGTAATGACCGAGGGATCCGAGTCCCCGGTGGCCTTCTTCACAGCTTCTGTCTTGGTGGGCTGAATCCTGTTGGGCTCGAGGTGTTCCCGCTTCTTGGGGGACTTTTGGCTGCTGGGATTGGCCAACTTGGCGGTTTCCCGCATGGCGGTGAGCTTCTTAACGGCTGTCTTCTTGCCCTGCATCCTGACAGTGGGCTGGGCCAGCTTGACCTTGGCCATGACCCGCTTACGCTTCTCGTCCAGCTGCTGGCGCTGCCGTTGCTCCTGCAGAGCCGCGGATGCCACGGGTGGCGGCGGTGGTGACACTTCGACAGTTACGGGTGGCGGTGGCGGAGGAGCAGCAGCGGATGCCAGAGGAGGAGGGGGAGGTGGGATCGCAGTCACTCGAGGAAGCGGAGGAGCCGGTGGTGGCCCTCGCGATTCTCCGCTGGTATCCGCCTCTGGGGCGGACACTTGCTCCTTGCTCGGCGTCAGCCAATTGCGTATGGGATAGCGCACCTCGCCGTCCTGGCTAAGCAACTGGCCCGGCTGGCTATCGACGGCCAGCAGGGGCAGCACGGTGGCATCCTGTGAGCCGGTGGCTGCCTTCAGCCACTCCTCGTCCTCGGTGCTGCTGATATTCGAGAGATTGTCAATGTTGAGGAGGTCTTCCGCCTCCTCCGGCCCACTGGCCACCTCGTTCTCGCCTTCCTCCGACTCCTTTTCGCTCTGCGAGGATTGCGACGACGAGGAGCTGGACGATGAGCTGCTGGAGGAACTGGAGGAGCTGGACGACGAGGAGCTGGTGGCCGAGGAGCTGGAACTGTTGGACACTTCAGTGATGGCCTCGGGCAGACCAGGCAGGAGCTTGTAGTGCGGCTGCTGCTGGTCGGAGGGACAGCTCCCGGCGGCAGCGGACTCCGCACTGTCCACTGCTTCGCTGCCAAAGGATCGAACGCGTCGGAGGACCGTGGGCTCCACGGCGAGGACAACGGGTCCCTGGTCACTGAGACTGAGACTCGGCACCGATTGCTGCGCCAACGGCTCTTCTCCCTCAGTGCTCTTCTTCGGTTTGGGACTAGCCTTGTCCTTGTCCTTCTTCCTCTCCGAAGTTGGCTCGGCCCGCTCCTCCAGCTCCTCCAGCTTCTTCTCCTGGATCTCCTCCCACTGCTGCATCGCGCACTGCGCATTCGCATCCGTGTGCTCCGCCTCGTCGGGCCGATAGTAGGAACTGCCAGAAGAGTATTCCGTTTTGGCGGCGCTGCCCACGGGGGTGCCCGGGATGTGGCCGAAGGGCGTGCAACGGAAGCCCGGCGTAATGGCGCTCAGCTGCGGCGTATTCACAATGCTCTTGGTGTCCGAACCGAACAGGAACGAGCTGCTCGGCATCTTGCCGTAGGGCGTGTCCAGCGGCGCGATGGCCATTCCTGGCGTTGGCGGCACAGTGGCCACAAATCCGCTCGTTGTGGCTCTCTCTGATTCGCCGCTGCCCGTGGCGGGGACATCGCTGCTGGCTGCTCCACATCCCCCCAGGGGAGATGCCTTGAAGGGCGTGTCCAGCAGCAGAGCCATGTTGGGTGGTTGGGTGGGTGCCAGGTCTACGGGCTCCTTCTGTTTAAGCTTCTGCTCCAGCTCCTTCTCTTTCTCTTTCTCTTTCTCTCCACTCGCCTTCTCTTTCTTATTCTCCTTCTCCTCCGATTGGGGCGCTTCTTTTCCCTCCTCTTTGGTTTCCTCTGTGACCGGCAACAGCTTCAGGGACTTCTTTAGGGACTTGGGCTTCTGCGGCGTCGTGATCTTGATGCTGATCTTCTCCGGCGACTCGCCGCTGCCACGCTGCGCAGTCTTCTTGAACGGCTTCTTGGCCAGCGTGCTTCTGCGGGCCTTGGAGGCGGCCGTAGTCGGCGTCTCCTTCTTCTTTGGTCGCCTGTTGCGGCCGCTGACCTTCACGGTGTCCTCGCGCTTCGAATTGATCTCTCGGAGTCGGTTCTCCAGGTCTACATTGGAGCCATGCAACTGGCGCTGCCAGGCGGCCATTAGATCCTCCTCGCCGGCAGCATTTGCGGAGGATGCCGGGCAGCCCTCGGGATTTCCCTCTGATGCCTGATGCTGCTCCTGCTCTCCCCGGAGATTCTCCTTGCTAGCCTCGGCGCTGTCATCGTGCGCCGATGAGCTGCTGGTCGAAGTGTTCTTGAGTCCCTGCTTCTCCTTCTCCTTCTCGTGCTTGCTCTCGCTTTCCGCCTGCGAGATGATGCGCTTGCAGGCCTTCACTGCCGCCTGGCGCTTCTGCTTTCGCTTGGGCGTCGCAACCAACACCTCGGCAGGCGCTGCAGCCGGAGGATGGGCTTTGATGACAGTTTGATTGCTACTCTCCTCCATGGCGAACAAGGGCGGCACACCGCCGTGCCCGTCACTCGAGCTGAGATCGCAGGCTGGCTGGATGATCTCCACGTGGTTAATGATGGGCTTCTCCTTGGCTTTGGCCAGCAAACCAGGTCGCCGGGTGGAGAGCGGCGTGGTGGGATGCAAGACGCGGCCAGGAGGAACCTTGGGGGAGAAGCTTAAAGTCCGCACATGCGAGGTTCTCTTGCGGGGAGTGGATAAGCTCCGGAAGGCCTTCACATTGATTATACCCGCCGTGGAGGGCGTCACCCGTTCCAGAACCTGCCGCGACGAGTCGAGGGAAGCGGGCGGTATCTTTGGCTGTTCCTCCTCCTCCTCCTGCTCCGCCAGTGGCGCCTTCTCCTCCGTCTTCTTAATGTCGGCTATCAGCTGCGCCGGCGGCTCCACCGTTGGCGGGGGCGGTGCCTGCTTCTGGGCGCTATTGATGATTATGGAATTGGGCGGCAACTGATTGGCGGTCAACGTTATGGGCTCCGGCAGTGAGATCTCAATGTGCGAGTCGTCCATGTTGGCAAAGGCGTCCGGACCCAGTTGCTGGGCCACCCACTCGTTGTTGACCAGGAACGGGAAGTGCGAGAGCAGGCCGCCGTTGGAGAGGTACATCGGGAACGTCAGTTGCCCGGTGGTGGCGTCCACACACACCTGGCCGGCGGCCGCCGCCTCCGCCTCCGTCAACATGCCCGCCGGATCTCCAAAGTTGATGTTCAGTCCATCGCTAGCGAAGCTCACGTTCGCCAAGTCCCCGGCGGCGAGCATTTTCTGGACACTCTCGTTCGAGTTGAGGACGATCAGCTTGGAGATGGAGAAGTTCGGATCGATGTTGCCGGCGGTGCGAATGATGAGCGGCGTTTGCGGCGGCACTGGATCCACGGGATCCACGGGATCAACTGGATCCACTAGACCCACTGCATCCACTGCGTCCGCTAAATCTGGAGGAGGAGGCACTTGAACAGCGTTTGATTCCGCCATGCAGGCGGCCACGACTGCTCCTAAAGTCGTTGGAGGAGGAGGCTTCGCCTCCAGCACAGCCTCCTCTGTCGACGGCGGCTGGGATACAGCATCCGCCGGCGGCAGCGGGGGATCGCCGCTCACCACCTCCTGGATGATGAGATCGAACGAGGGATCCTTCTCGGTGGCCTCCAGTATGTTCTTCACCAGGCCGTCTAGCACAGCGTCGCAGCTAACTGTCGGATTGTTCACCGTCACCGTTTTCAGCGCCACGTTGATGTTGTTCACCAGCGTGTTCTGGAAGTCCTGGTTCTTGATTATCGCACTGGCCAGCTCCTGGAAAAAAGCAAGTGCCAGGGGAGGGCATGAGACCGGTGAGAATAAAGAGAACAACAATTATAACTATATTGTTTCCGTCTAGTCTGGGATCGAAGTGGAACGACCATAACATATCATATCAGGAAATTCAAGTTCTCCGAATTTACCAAGCGACACTTTTTTGGAAAGCGCAGAGTTTGTCATTACAAAATTGATGAATCACCAAGAAACCATATTTTAATTTAAGGGCGTCTTCTACTTACGAATTTTGTAAAATTAAATTTTCTTTTATTTAATAATAAAATATAGAGGATCTGAGGAATGCGCCATAAAAAGGGTTTTGTAAAATTCGCATTCCTTCATGGGTAAACGAAGCCCGAAAGATAGCCACCTCAATACGTTTCGACCATTTTTCCTATCTTTAAACGCGTTTTCCCGATAATCACATTTTGTAAACTTTCTGGCATCACTTCTACCAGTAATTTTCATCGAATCGAACCAATTTTTTCCCCACTTCTTTATCAAACAATTCTCTATGCTTCCCCGAGTACGATTTTTTTTTACATTTTTTGTTTAATTTTTACACCTTCCAACGGATGAAAAAAACATGGTTGAAAGTGGAATTTTTTACAAAAAAATTTATATTAAAAACAATTTTTAATTTAAAAAAAAATCGTACTCGGAGAAGCATAGCCAAGGTAAAACTGAAAATAAATAAAATAAATTTTTGTCATTTCATGCAAGTATAAGGGTAGTTATGATACCAGAAAAATGACCCCTAAAATTTGGATGACCCCACTTTGACCCCATTTAAACAAAGAATTAGCTATACACACTTTAAATTTCCAATAGTGTTAAGATTAAAGATGTACAAAAGTAATAGAAAAAGAATTATGTCATTATCTTGTACAGTTTTCTCACAATTAATTTCTGAAAATATGCCAACATTTCGGCCTTGTAAGTAGAATAACCCCTTAATCAATTTTCCTTATGATTTTACCAATAGTTCCTATGGTAGCTATATGCTTTGGATTTGCACAAAACTATAATCTAATGGTCTATTTGCAAAGATTCACTTAGATAGGTAAGAACTGGGACTAGTTTGCCTAGGAACGGACAATAAGGCAGTCGGACATGGGGCTAGATCGACTCGGCGTCTGATGGTGATTAAGAATATACTTTATAAGATTCAAAATGATTCTTCTAAATTGTTGCAAACTTCTGCCCAAAATGAATCGATTAATTCGATTTTGTAAAAGCTAAAACCTTTATTTATTATATTTTTATTTTTGGAAGGGTCGAAAATCAATTAATTGAAGAGAACTGCTTTGGATTTTTAAATGTTTGTCTTTTACAGATTGAAACTAAACGTAAGAAAAGTAGTTTGTATATTTTTTTTTATGTTTTCTAAGATCGAAAAAAGTCAATGCGCTGAGAATGACATTGATACTCATATATATACCGAGTTTTTGGCATCACTTACCGGCATGGATTGCGGTGTTAGCACCAGCGGGTTCGCCTCGCGGTTGCTTGTACGCGGCGTGGAATTGTTTCGCGGGCCCGGACCATTGCCTGGCGGCAGCTCCTCCTCCTCCAAATCCTCAAACTCGGTGGCCGTGGAGCTGGTCTCCTCCTGCTCCACGTCCTCATCGTCGTCCTGGCCAAGCAGGAAACTCGCCTTCGGCTTGTCGCGGCTACTCACACTGCAGTACAAATGGGGCGGCAGCAGGCGCGGGCGCTTGCTGAAGGAGGGCGACGACAAGTAATTCCCCGGCGATTGAGTGCATCTGGGCAATTCGAGAGGGATAAAGGATTAGAGAATTAGCTTCATGCTTACGCAATAATGGGAAAAATCTATAATTACAAGCGCCTCCGCTTTCGATGCGCCTGCGATGTGCTGGCCTCGCCGCCACCTCCGGCAGTGCTGACAGTGCTCTCGTTGGTGCAGCTGGCGCTCCTGTCCACCGCCACTCCTGACATTGCCATCAGTTCGTTGACCCGCTCGGACAGCTTCAGCTGCTGCAGCTGGTGGCGCGTCTCCAGGGGCAGTTTCTTCACAGCATTGGCCACTGCGGCGCACAGGAAGTTGTTAGTTAGTGGTTAGTGAACATCGACTGTGTGTGTGTAGGTGGAACCTTACCTAAGCCCGTGATCTTGACGTGCTCGCATATAATGTCCTCCAGCCCGCCGTTGAGGAAGTTGTGCGTCTGCAGGCCTTGCTTCAGGGCCAGAAACTCATCCTGCAGGTGCGGCGATGTGCGACACAGGGTATGGGCCGCTCGCCGCAGATTCTGGTTAACCAAGTAGCCTGCGAGCGGGCAGAGCAAGCATTAGCAAGTGGAAAAAAGGTCGCCGAGGGAATGCTTACCCAAAACGAGCCGGGCCACATCCGAGTGCAGAACGATCGAGTCCATGGTTGCGTCTTCGGGGAATAAGCGTCACACCAACATCCGAGAGTGCACACGGCAAGCGAACGCCGCTTGTCTCTTCCTCGATGATTTAATTTTTAACTCCGCTGCCTTTGTCCGCTCTCCTTGGTTCCTTGTCAGTGCTGCTATCTTACTAGTTACTAATACTTATTTTCGTGTCTTTCTGCACGGACGCAGACACACTTTTTCGCCTATTCGCCTATTATTTTCGTTTGTTGTTGCCGAATGAAGCAGAGCTGTACAGTACAGGGCAACACACACACCTTTAGCATCTGTTTGCCGCCCGCCAAAACAACGTAACAGGGTTGCCGTAGTGCGCGAATATCGATATGTTTTGTTTGAAATATCGGGCGTTCAAACGGTAAATGACGGTACGGACAGGGACGAACACCGTATTAAGCACTGAGAGAGAGCGAGAGGCAAATAGTGTAGAACGACTGTTTGTGAGTGCTGTTTTTAAGAGTCGTGCGGACTCGTGAGAACGAAATAGAAAAAATTGGAATGGCGTTGCCAGATGGCGCAAGGGGTCACTTTAGTATTATCATAGCGTGGCGCGAAAAGGGGGCTCAAAAAGGTACAAATTTGCTACCTTTACACCGCCATAAAGCATCTGTTTGCCCGCCAACACAACTTAACAGGGTTGCCGTAGTGCGCGAATATCGATATGTTGTGTTTGAAATATCGTGCGTTAAAACGGTAAATGGCGGTACGAACAGCGACGAATACCGTTTTAAAGCACTGAGAGAGAGCGAGAAGCAAATAGTGTAGAACGAGTGTTCGTGAGTACTGTTTTTAAGGGTCGTGCGGAGTCGTGAGAACGAAATAGAAAAAATTGGAATGGCGTTGCCAGATGGCGCGAAGGGTCACTTTAGTATTTTCATAGCGTGGCGCGAAAAGGGGGCTCAAAAAGGTAAGAATTCGCTACCTTGATAGTGCCATCGATAGGTTCCCGGCTCTAGGAATCGGCCATTTCAGCGGCATTCGTTCGAAGTTGAGTTGCTAAAGTTTGTCTGTCAGTTTATAAATAATATTACAACTAATCCGTGCGAAGCTAAGATGTGTGAAGTTGGAAATTTAATTGACTTGACTCCAGGGGAGGAGGCCAGCAATGAGGAGACATGGTTCGAGGAGCCCGAAGAGTCGATCGTTGCCTCGAACAGTTTCAAGGGCCCCTACGATCCCTTCGATTCGGTCGAGAAGGAAGCCTGTGCCAAGGTGAGCAACCGAATGCCAGTGTATGCGCCACAGTAGCAGCTCTTTATGCATCCATATGTGTGTTTCTCTGTGTTCCCCACTACAGGGCATTGCTCTGAAGGCGCAAGTCACGGAGGATCTGTGTGCCGCCGAAGCTCAGTATCCGGATTTGAGTAACGAGAGCCCCCCCGTCTGCATGCGCAAGGATTCGCCGCTCGGCGAAACACCGCGCCAGCGCTGCACCAGCAGCTCGTTCCAAAAGCAGCTGCTCAAGCTGAATGCCTCACGATCGGCGGCCAACCTGCCAAAGTCCAAGATCTGCGAAGGCGGCACGCCGTTCGAGAGGACGATCCTCAACGAAAACCAGCAGATGCTGTCGGCTGAGTCGCCGCTGAAGCTAGTCGACGATGACGATCTGGCCGCCAGCTTGAAGTTTGAGCAGGATCTGCGAATGCTGCGCGTTGCCAGTCTGGACAATCACCAAACAAACACAGAAACGGAGGCGAATCTCTCAACGACCGAAGAACCGCCAAGGAAGGACGACGAGGTGTCCCAACTCCTGCAACGGCTAAGAGCGTTGGTCCATCAAGTGGTTGACAAGACCAATTGGCATCTGTTCGATGCCATAATAGATCCCATTGCCGCTCTAATTGGTCCTGGCACCGGTTTTGGTCAGAGCCCCAAACTGATTCCCAGTCCCAGTGCCAGTTCTCTGACAGCTGCTGCATTGCCCTACACCCGACAGGCCACATTTGATCTAGATCTCCAGGTAAGCGTGTACTTTCGGCCGCACGGATACTGATCCGGCTTTAATTATATGTTGTTTTTAGGGTTCTGGCAATGCTGCAGTGGGTCAGGAGGACGCGACAGAAGAGGAAGAAGGAGCGGTGCCGGGCACCAAAGTCCAGAGCTTTCCCGATGCCATGACCTGCTCTGCGGCCACGTTTGACGGCGAGCCTCGGCTCCTGGATCCCGCTGAAGCCCTGCCATCCCTGAACAAAAAGGAGTTCATGACCGAGCTGGTTGATGACACCCTAGCACTGCAGATCAACGAGCTGCTGGAGCGGCACAAGCTCGGGCAATCGATGGTCGGCGATCACGAGCAGATTGGAGTTGATCCGCGAACAGTCATCCTGCTGGTAAATCCCACCAACTATGGCAGGCAGGCCAAGACCCAGCCCCAGCCCAGTTGCGTTGTGCAGCCCAATCCGGTGCCGCTGAGTGTTTCCAACGATGCGGACTCAATGCGACGGCGATCCTCGTCCCTGTCCATTCACGACAAGCCCAAGATGCGCAAGGAGATCGCGAAGGCCGAGAGCCAGGATGAAAACCAACAGAATGTGCCGCCCAGGGAGGCAAAGAAAACCACCGATGTCGCAGCGTTCCGCCAGAGACGCAACTCCTTCTCCACCACCAGCAATCCGCCCATCAAAGTCGGCGAGAGCAGGCGCATCGTTCTGGACCGCATGAAGACGCCGCCTATAAACGAATCGGCGACAGTAACCAAGTCCAGTGGGAACACAAAAGCGATGATACCCACCAAGCGGGTGGCTCCGTTTTTGAAGCAGCCCAATGAGACCACCTATCTCAATCCACAGCCACAGCCACAGCAACGCCAGTTGGCAGTGCCACGGAATGCCTCTGTGCCCGAGACGCCCGTCTCCTTGCGCTCCAAGCCCGCCCAGAAGGTCTTCGCCACAAGCACGCCCTTGCCGCAGATGCGTTCGCAGCAACGTCGATCCCTGAAGCCAACTGTGGGCCAGTCGTCATCGAACATCATGGCCAACGCCAACGCCTCCTATACGGCACCGAATTTTCGACGCCCGAGCTTCTCCAAGAAGCCGGGCACCGGCTAGAGTGCCACTAGCTGGTCCCGTGTCCCCCGCAATGTCACCCTACCGACGATGTCTGAGGTCAAGTTTTTAACCTTGAAGATAAACGCAAAGCGGCGTCAGTTTGAAAATAGGTTGGTTATCTGCGCAGATATTTGCAGTTGCTCAAAATAAGTAAGATAAGACTCCACGCTCAGTTAAGTCTGTAAGATTAAGAAGTCGGTTAAGTTGGGTCCTTCTATTGTTCGTTTTAAGGTTCGTTTTAAGCTGAAACTATGTTGTGATCAACGCATTTAAATGTAATCAAGGCATATCAAGAGAAAACTGTTTACTTCTAAGTTATTATAGGTTTATCAAGCGCTTTTACTACGGGACACATAATTAATTAGGTTGATTAGATTCTCCACTTCTCACATGCATTCCTCTGAATGCTCACACCTTTAGCTCCAAGCTGCAAGCATTGTTTATCTTTTAAGGTAGCGCTAACATATCGAAATTAAATTCAAAACAAAAAAAAAAAGAATATATAAAGGGGGTTCTATTGCTTGTTGAGCTTGTTCTTGAGGATGCTCAGCTGGGTGAGACAGTTGTCGCGGTAGTTGCGGCGGGCGGCGAGCTGGTCGAGGGGCACCATCTCGCCCAGCTGCTTGGCCACCTCGACGGCCACCGGGCCCTCCATCTTGGGCGTCGGTCCCATTGTCTCGCTGACCGCATAAATGGTCTTGGAGTAGCGCTCAAAGTAGTTGGCCATGCCTTCGGCGTTGAGATGGGCCGTCTCCAGGGGGCCCAGGAAGGCGTAGCGCGGCCCCAGGCCGTTGCTCATCACACTGTCGATGTCCCTCACATTGAGGATGCCCGCCTCGACCAGGCGCCACGTCTCGTTGAGAATGGCATACTGGATGCGGTTGAGAGCGAAGCCCTCAATCTCGCGGGACAGCGTAACTGGTTTCTGACCAATCTCCTCCATTATGGCGCGCGTCTTCTGCACCCACTCCGGTTTCGTCCACGGGGCCGGCACGATCTCGACCAGGGGCACGTAGTACGGCGGGTTGACGGGATGCGAGACCAAAACCTGTTGTGTACAAAATCAAAATCAAACGCAATTCGCTTTAATTGTTCGCTCCAAATAAAACGAAAACGAAAGCAAACAAACAAGAATGCACGTTGAGGTGGAAAAGTCTAGACCATGTCGTACCTCTGGCACAAATCGAATTAATCTGTATTTGGACGATAGTAGAACGCATAAAGTTCTAGGAAACTACATATATGCGTAAATCTACCAAACATTGACGAAGTGTCTGTAAATGTGCTCACAAACAAGAACAAGCGTTTACTGAAGAACGAAAACCGAATGACAAATTTATATTTCAGCCTTTAATTCCAGCTTCTTATAATTGTAAAATAATTATATTGAAATGTCCTCCCCCCAAAGATATTATCAAAGGCTCGCGCAATGGGTTCATTTTCGATTTGGCGCGATTTGGAGTTCATATGAAGGTTAGTTAATTAATTAATTTTGGGTCAGAGGCGGCACCTTCATTGTATCAACGAATCTAGTCTTAGATTGAATTGAAAATTGAGGACGAGGACGGATGACGGATGACGCGAAGCAGAATGCATCAAGCGAGGTCGGAATAGTCACCTAAGCGATTTTGCAGCATTTTCCGACATCAAATAAAGTTATAAACCTTTTGATCTTTTGATTCTAATAAGATTAATTCTTCACTCTGAACGAAATTAAATAAAAAAAGCCGCCTTCCCCCAACACAAACAGTAACCGCGAGTTATCAGGACAGATTTATGGCGGTGCCCCACTCAGGTGTTTGCTCTACTCACATTGGCCTTGTTCTTCAGGTCCGCGCTGAACAGGGAGGGAAGGAAGGTGCTGGTGGAGCTGGACAGAATGGTGTTGGGGCCCACGACGGCGTCCAGCTGCTTGTACAGCGCCTTCTTCAGGTCCAGACGCTCCGGGATGCACTCCTGGACGAATATGGCGCCCTTGACCAGCTCCTTAAGGTCATTGGTGCCCGAAATGCAGCTAAACTGCTGGGCAGCGGTCAGCTTGCCGCGGAGCAGGCCCTTGGACTCGAGATCCAGCAGCTCCTTCTGGGTGGCGGTCAGAGCGGTGGACACCTGCTCGGGCAGGATGTCGTACAACACCACCTGGTAGCCCACCGAAGCAAACAGCATCGACCAGGAGCGGCCAATGAGTCCACTGGAATGAATAAACACACATTTAGAGCCCCCGTTGGCCATCCAATCCCTGGGATTACAGGACTCATGGTCCTACTCTTACCTGCCGACGATGCCCACCTTCTCGTTCTTCTTCAGCTGCGACATGACTGTGGGTAAGTTCGTTCACCTGTTTACCTGCTGCTGGGGGATCTGCGGAGCTGTCGACCACCAGTTGGGACGGCGTACATGCGTTTGAGCGATTTGTCGGTAGCGCAACTGGTTTAATATTGGGAGCGATAACGTGCGCTCCGCCAGAGGTGAACCCGACCCAAGCACCGCCGATGGTGTTGGAGATTTCCGAGCAGATAGGAGCACACGGCGGCGCTGCGCGATAGTGTGGCTGCGGTGCCTGCTCTCCACGGAGCGCGCCCCGTGAACACGCCCGCTAGGCAATCGGTCGCCGCCGTTCGCCAAGGGAGCCTGGTCCAGCTGCCACGCCCCCAATCACGTCCCGAGATAAGATCTATTTGTATCCACCTTGAGACGGTTGTTTGGCACGGAAAGTTACCACGCAGCCGGGACGCACAGCACAATCCGTTGGTGGCTTAAAACAAAAACTAAACCAACGAATTTCCTACCGGGGGGCTGCGGACTAAACGGAACACACGGTGTCGAAACGGAATGCCCTTAATTTGACATTTATTATTAATGCCGTTTTATAATGTGTGCCAGCCCGACCGACCACCGAGTATCTTTGTGATTTGTTGCACACACTTTATTATTCTTTGCTACTGTTGGACTGACTGTCATCAAAAATACCACCGCGAATTCTCTTTAGCCGATGACCAATGGAATTTTTTTAGCGTTCTTCGTTGACATAGACAGCATATGTACATATGTACATATGTATGCATGAATGTACATACATACATATGTACATACATGCATGTACATAATTTGAATGTTGTGAACTGCATGCAATGTACATACATATATGTACATACAGAATGCAATATTAAACAGTTATGTATGTACATACAAGAGAATTACACAGTTAACTGGTATGAAACAAGGACTATATTATTAAATACATACCAGGATAACTACATATGTAACTAATCAATGCGCATATGTACATACGTATGTATGTACGTATTTGGCTAAGCAAGACGTACATACATACATAAGTATGCAATTACATACATATGTATGTACATATGCCAATAAGTAAATGGCCATATTACAAAATACATACACAAAAATAGTCTTAGCGAGTTTATAATACATATGTATGAATGTATGTATCTACATAGTTTATAAACACGTATGTACATTCGTACATCCACGCTTGCATTGTTTTAAAAATAAGATAAATAAACAGAACTCGATTTCAAACATTTACCACTTTCAAATGTAAGCAAACTCACATACACATGTATATACATATGTACATACGAATTGATTGTACGGTTTAAATTACGGTAAACCTATGTTTGCATGTACATATGTTACATCGAGTTGGTGTCGTTTTCAAAGCTTACTCTGAACTAATCTCTATTTTCATAGTAGCCTGCATTATTATTTACAAAACTTTGCCGCTTGGTGGTGATATGGTAGCAGATTACAGTTTCGAGAATACAGCGTTTGAGAGTAAAGACCCGATGATAATACATATGAACTATTAAATAAATAATTTATTTCCCTTATTCCCACTTGGAATTTACGGAGGAGAAACGCCGCATGGAATCGTAAAAGGTGGCTATTGGGAATACTAAACCGTATTTTTTCATTGAACTTTTTAAATAAAATAAATAAATAAATACTTTTCACTTTCACCGATGCCATCTAGTCTAGTCTTGAATGAAAAATCGGTCAAGTGCAATTATATTCAAAAATATAATTTATTGATTTTGTTCTATGGTTTTTTTTTTTTTGGGATAATGGATAATGTCTTAAGTAAAGTTAGCTAGGATGCTTGCTGCTTACAGTGCCATCTTGCGACCCTCAATGGATATCTCCACGGCGCGGCGACTCTCCTTCAGACGCTTCGAGTCGAGGAAACGCTTCATGTGCTTCTCATAGCGGTTTGGCTTGCGCTTCGTTGCCTGGAATTTGCAAAGAAAGAAAGAAATGGATGAATAAATGCATATGTACAATGTAGGTGCGTTGGGAGGTGGAAAGGGGAAAGAGGAAAGAGGAGCACGCACCTTGGAGATTTCACCCTCGACGGTTGACTTGGGGCGGATGACGTAGTCCTTGTTGGATGGCATAGGAACACGAGCGCGAGCCACCCAGCCAGGATCGCCTGGTCTAAGCGGCTTCTCTTCGCCGGATAAGGTCTGATTCAGGGACTGGGCATTGCTGGTGGAGGCTGGCTGTGGTTCGGGGCTCTTGTGGCGATGGCGCGACATCTGCGCCAAATCGCGTTCCTGCCGCTCCTCCTTGCTCATCGCCGAGAAGTTGCAGCTGAGGTTGAATATGGGGCGTGCCCATTCGGAAATCAAGCGGCCGGCACGATCGCGGTTCTGCTTGGTCTCCTGTGGATGTTTGTACAAGTACATGACAGCCTTCCCAATGCCAGACTGTTTCAATAGCTCCTTGTCAATGGTTGGAAACTGCAAGTAGAGACGAGGATGAAATCGTTATAACTGTCAATTGAATCCCATTCCTATGGGGACATTCTTACATCGGACAAGAGCTTGAGAATACTTTCGCGTATCTGAAGACAGGGCAGACTTTTATTTGGCAGCGGCGCCAGCCAGTCAGTTAGGACATTGAGTATGTTGTGCTCCAAGAAGGCGATCTGCAGATCCTTTTTGATCAGCTGCGACATCACTTGCTTGAGCATGGCAATTTTCTTGGTGGCCGGCTTCCCCATCACGTTCAGCTGCCGGTCGTCATCCGAGGCGTTCTTCATATTCACGATTAGCTGAACGATCAGATCGTCCATGTCGTTGATCAGATCAATATCTCCCTTGCGACGGCGCCGCACGCGCTTCTCCTCCTTCTTCAGCAGCATCATTTTGTCAAAGTCTGAAATGAAGTTGCTATTGCTAGGGGAAGGGATACGAAGGGCAAGTATTAGTTTACAAAACAATGCACAATGTGAACAATGGGAGAACTTACTCGGGCTCGTTTGAAACCGGCGTGTTCTCATCATCAGAACTCTCTACTGTCTTATCTGGGGACTTGTCCCGCCCCTCCTCCTCCTCTTCGTTATCCGTGTCCGTGATTTTCACCCGCTTCTTGTGCACCTTCGGCGCTTCGTCTGCGTGCAGAAAGAATATTTATATAGTAAACCGACACTTGGAATACAGTAATGCCCACCTTCCGAGTCACTGATGGCCAAGCGTTTGCGCCTGGGGACTCCACCCTCCTTGGATACTGCACTGCCCGAGCGTGAGCGGTTGTCGCGGGAATTCTTACGATTCCGCGAGCCAGCACTATTGGATCGACTTCTGGAGCGCCTGGAACCGCTCCGTGAACGCTCTGATCCGCTGCGAGAGCGTCTGGAGCCGCTGCGAGAGCGTCGGGATCCACTGCGGGAGCGCCTCGAACCGCTACGTGAGCGCCTGGAGCCAGATCCACTGCGGGATCGTCTGGAGCCGCTGCGGGAACGCGCCGTCCCGCTGCGGGAGCGTCGAGAACCACTGCGAGATCGTCTAGAGCCACTGCGAGAGCGCCTAGATCCGGATCCACTGCGGGAACGATTGGATCCACTGCGGGAACGCCTAGAGCCGCTGCGAGAGCGCCTGGAACCGCTACGGGAGCGTCTGGAGCCGCTGCGAGAACGCCTAGATCCGGATCCGCTGCGGGAACGATTAGACCCACTACGTGAGCGTCTGGAGCCGCTGCGAGAACGTCTGGAACCGCTACGTGAGCGTCCGGAACCGCTGCGGGAGCGTCTAGAGCCGCTTCGAGAACGTCTGGAACCGCTGCGGGAGCGTCTGGAGCCGCTACGAGAACGCCCAGATCCAGATCCGCTGCGGGAGCGATTAGATCCACTGCGGGAGCGTCGAGAACCACTACGTGATCGTCTGGAGCCGCTGCGGGATCGTCTAGAGCCGCTGCGCGAACGTCTAGAGGCATTGGAGTGGCGAGAGCCACTTCGAGAACGCGCAGAACCACTGCGCGAGCGGTGGGAACCACCTGCTGCAGAGTGCACCGAATGGCTGCGGGACCGGGAGCGACTGTGATGGGAACCGCTTCGAGAGCGTGCCGGCTCGCTTCCATTTTTGCTGTGACTGCGGCTCCTGGAACGCGAGACACGCGCATCGCCACCTGCACCGCCGTCTTCATCTTCTTGTGGCTCGGCGACGGATGGCGATTGGCTCCGGCTACGCACATTCAATACTGACTCCGAACATGTTGAGTCTGGCTCGGGAGCCGTGTCAGATGACACGGTGTCCGGGGCCGGGGCCGTGTCGCCACCAGTCTCGGTTGCATCGCGAGAGTTCCCGGCGTCATCGCTGCTACTTATTTCTGGGCAACAAAAGAGTGTTATGGCGGCACAAACGGGAAATACACATTTTGTAACAAACCTTGATCCATGCATGCTTCCATGCCGTCCGCCAAAGGATAAGAAAACAACTAACAAAAAACAGCGCGAATATGTAAACTTGGCTTAGGTCGTTACTTTGCCAGGATTTGTTAAAATATTTGTACTAAATTATGAAAAAAAACTGAGCACTTCTAAAGTACGACGCCTGCCTTTATGAGGTCTAACGGAACGAATTGAACGTGGAACGGCAACATTTACATGTACACTAGAGATGCAAAAACATCGATTTTTTTCGACCATCGATGTTTTTGTGCCGTCACTATCAAGAGAAAAAGGCAAAGGAAATGTACGTAAAAGAGCAGTTTTTTTGGTTGTATTTTTTGATTATTTTATTAAAGTTATTCTTATTATTATTGCCTGCTCCACCGCAATTAAGATAGACAAATTCTTCATGCGTAAGTATTTTTAATAGCAATGTCATTATGCCATTTTCGATAAATTAATTGTACTTTCTAGAGTCTTTTAAACAGTATGGCGCCTTTGAAAGAAGTCACTCAGAAATTTCTGTGTGTGCCTTCCACTTCTCGTGAGTCCGAAAGAGCTTTCAGCAAAGCTGGGGAATTTATATCTGACCGCAGGACGCGCATTAGACCGGACAAAGTTAATAAACTAATGTTTATGAATAAAAATCACTATTGCTGAAGACTTTTATAAGAAATGATCTCAGTTATCCGTTTTCTAAGTTTATTTTATTAGGCTAAATATTTTGATTTTTATTATAAATATAACCTTAATTGGCCGTTTCAATCATTTTAAAAATATAATTACATTTTTTTGAAACATCGATGTTTTGGTTAATTTTATTTACAATTGCATACGTTTTTTTTCCGTACCAAGTTGCGTCAACACATTCTAATTGTAATTTTTAAAAATCAATTAGGGAATTTTCATCGATCACACACCATTTTACTCGGGTATTAAATGTATCGATATATGAAGTGTATAAAAACACCTTTCACAAAGCTTAAAGCTTGAAACTGTGGAAATGGAACCAAATCCCACACAATATATATTAATAATATTCAGGGGATTCCCTATACGACTGAATGCTGAAAATATCGATACATTGCGATATTTAGCCGATATTTTCAGCCGGATAGGGAAAGACCCCGGAGTTGCTGAACGACAGAAATTATCTTAGAAGCAGTATGTATGTTTCAGCTGTCGATAGTTTCAGAAATTCAGACATTTAATCGTATAGGGAATCACCTAAATATACTGTCACCAGGCGGCAAAAACAACTATAACTATATTAAATTGACACTATTTAATATTTCTGAGAATTTTCCTTATCACTTGTTGAAAAAGCTTAGTTAGGCCTTTTCATTAAAGTCTTCGTTTACATCTATTTCATGAAAAGCGCATAAAATACACATTTGCTGGGGAGTTTTATTTTAACTCACCTTTTGTTTTCGTAAAATATTTAATCCTTAATAATTTTAAATTTCAGAATATTTAAGAATAATAGTTGTAGTAAATGTAACATGTGATAAAACATGTGATGAAACCTTATATTTTCCTATTATCCCACCTGTATTCACATTATACAGACTAAAGGAAAATGCAAAATTGCGAAATGCATCACTAGTCGAAACGTGTCGTGTTCCATTTCCGCAAACTATCGAATGCATCGATGATAAACATGACTAAATAGATATTGTATGGTAAAGAAAATTGGCAACATTAAACTGCGGTTCTACAAGTGACTAGTAACTAATTTAATTAATTGATTTTCACTTGATTATGTTCATTGTATAAATTGAAGTCGGCCAACAATCATGAATGTTTAATCAGTAGGACAGATTGGAAGATCTTCAGTAAGCCAAAATTTACAGTCGTGATATTAAGAAATCAGGAGGAGACCTACGCCTCAAAATGAACTGGACACTTTTATCACAAGCAGCTGGCGTCCTTCTTGTCCTCGGCAGTATTAGGGTGCACGCCCAACTAGACCTGGATCAAATCCAGACCCAACTTCCAGAGCAGCTTGTCAAGTCGAACCTAAGCTATGCCGATGTGAAAGACTCGATCCGCAATAAATGCATCCAAGTGGCTGGCGAGGAGGCGGGCAGCCAAGCCTTCGCCGAAATCGAGTCTGGCTTCGGGCTCCTCACCGACTGCGCGAATAACCTAGTCAATTACACGGCCATGCAGCAGGAGATCCAGGAGGCAAGTCCCAAGGGCGAGCTCGATGTGGTCTTTAATAAGTATTGCACGAGGCGGTCGGAGGCATTGGAGTGTTTTGATCAGTTCTCGGCGAAGCTCTCGCCCTGCCTGGTCAAGGATGAGCAGGAGGGCCAGGAGGTCATTAAGCGCATCATCCAGAGCCTACTCAACTTCGTTTGCCACAAGGACGGCGACCAAATAGCCCTCTTCATTGCAGAAAAGGGCCCCGAGTGCCTCGCCTCGCAGAAGGAGAACATCGAGCAGTGCGTGAACAATACCTTTGGGTCGTACCTGAACTTCTCCGGCGGCCTGCAGGACAATCAGATTAAATCGATACCCATGCTGACCGTCGGCCAGAAGGAGTGCGACGACATGCTGGATCTGCAGGCGTGCGTGGTCAGAAAACTCGAGCAGTGCAACGACATAACGCCGGCTAATCTCGTCGAGTCCATGTTCAACTTTATCAGGAATCAGACTCTGTGCCGAAACTACCAGAAGTCACCTCTGGTCGCAGGTGCTGCCAGCGGTGGCCACGGACTGCAATCGAACGCCTTCAATGTATTATATTTAGCGATATATTTGCTTATCGCAATGATTTTTTCTTTCCGAAAATCTCCTTAGTTTTAAGATGAACAGTGAAAGCTTGATCGAATCAAATATTATTACCTCGAATCTCTGAAAATGTAAAAGCTTAGCTTAGGGGGGAAAAAGAATGCAAATGGCAATCATTGGTTTTGAATGAATAGAATTGGCTTTTTTTTTAATTATTTTCGGTACGATTTTTAATGATCCGAATTTTGCAATTATTTTCCGCGCGACAGTTTGTAATTGTATTGCTCTCTTCTTTTCGCTTTCAGTACAGGTTTTGCTTAGTTTTAATTGGTAAACTATAAGATACGCGAATTATTATTCGATTCCTTCGGTTTAAAGGGTTGTTGTTTCGGTTTCAGTTCACTTAGGCAGGATGAATGCACGCTAAATACTCTATATTATATATGAATTGTAAATGAGAATCTGTTTTCTATAGGGATATACACATAAGTATCATTGATGTAAAAATAAAGGGTATAATGCTATTACGAACAAATCAAGACTTTGGTATTATAATGGGGGAGTTCTTACAGGCACAATACAGGGTCCGGCACTCGAAGTGTAACCAATTGAAAAGGCCATAAATTCAGTTTGCAACATTACTTTTACTTGATTCAAAGTACAAAATGAGTAAAAATAATACACAATTTAGAAACAATTTACTTTTGTTCGATATGACCACCTTTTGCCTTCACTATTGCCTTGAGACGGTCCAAAAACGAATCGCAAGCTGCCCGAATGTGATTTTCAGGTATTTTGGCCCACTCGCGGACAACAGCTTTTTTCAGCGCCTCGAGACTGGTGTATTTTTTAGTTCGGACCTTGCTCTCTAAAATGGCCCAAAGAGAATAATCCATCGGATTCGCGTCTGGTGAATTCGAGAGCCATTGTGTGGTCGTTATGAAGTTCG
>VNJT01001268.1:0-121337 GCA_008042655.1 Drosophila burlai | reverse complement strand
TTTGATAAAAATCTCCAAAGCAGAGGAACTATGCTTGGACTTTTGCTTTCTATCATCACTGGGAGATTGCAAAGAGTCAAAAGAGATAACATTTATACATCTCTAATATGCTTAAATTGGAAAAAACATCACGAAAAGAACGATGGAAAAAATGTCACGTGCGACCTGTCACGTGCGACACCGATAAAAATTTACTTTAAAAAAAAACTACTTAATATTTTTAAATCAAATCAAATAAATTATTAAGTTGAATTGATATATAATACATTAAAATTAATTGCATTAAAATCTTTCATCAAGTTTCGCTGAAATCAGTGCTTGAACTGGTTTGCGAAAAATTCACTTCCGTCTGTGTCACGTGCGAACTCGATACATTTTTTTTAATTATCTTGAAAACTAACAATTGTTCGAGAATGACCTTAACACCAATTATAGTGCTACCCAAGAGCTATAAGTTCCAAATTTTGTAAAATTAAAAAAAAGTCTTGGTACATGTTTTTTTTTTGTTTGAATGCGTACGAATGTCACGTGCGACACCAGAGAATTGCCCATATGTACTTCTCGTATCACAGAGTGTGGAGTCCTGGGAGCCCTACCACTATTATTATTATTATTATTCCTATTCAATATTTTATACGACGACCATGGAATTATTGGGGACAACTGTACGTATTAAAAACTATTTTCTACGAAATCTGCAAGGGAAATACAATAGACTACCTTTTACTGCAGGTAACCCTACGACTATCGCATGTTTCTAAAACAAAATGCCCTACGCTATCTGCAAGAAATCCCCCTCGCTACTTGATGGATAATACGCCGAGTGGGGTGTAGTGACCTATCCCAAGATTTCTCGGTTCAAAATCAGCTCAGTTTCATAACCCCCTCGAGCGGATGAAACATTTAGCATTATTTATATTTTCACTTTGTTTGCCCGCTGAATGTGGCTGCGATTGCGTACAGTCACGGCGGACAAAATAGGGTTGCCAATTTATCGCAGAGTTGTCAGAAAACCAAAATAACTATACTATATCAGCTGAGCTGCCAAATCGGAAACTTTTATTGACAAGCATATGTAAATAAATGTATATAATAAATACATGTAAATGTTATTATATATTATTATTCGTTTCGGGTTAATGGTATAACTCTGACATTTTGACCGCAGCTGTCCATACAAGTAGCGCTTTTGTTGTTCCGCCTCCTTTGTGCGTTCTTTATTGTTTATTGTTACCGATTTTAAACTTTTCAATATTCTTTCTCTCCTCGAGTTGAAGCTCACGTTGCCGCTTAGTTGATAACCGAACGCCTTTCCGAGCGGATCGTGAAAAGTACAAAAACAAAAGCAAAACTCAAATACAAATCCACTTAAGCCCGGAGTGAAAATCAAGTCGGTAACCGGGTTAATCGCTGCTCGCCAAATGCTGGTGAGTGTAAAGGATTTATGAGCTAAAAAATAAGACATTAAAAACCAAATAACTTACCCCACTTTGAACGTATTTTCCCAAACTCAAAGTCGAACTCGAACTCTTTGTTGCCATTTCGGAAAGCAAACATGACACAGTGACACAATTCCGCGCTCCGTGCTCTCTTTTGAATGCCGCTGAGATAATTTGTTTGCATCTCTCCAGTGACTCCATTTGTTTATAAACAAAATGTATATTTACTTGTCTGTTTTTATTTTCTGCTTTTTTGTTGCTATGTATTTATTATTATTTTTTTTTGTTACCTGTGTTCTAATTTGAATCTTTAAAGTGTGACTCAAGTGCCTGGCATGTGCACGGCAAGAACAATATTTATTTTGTAGTGCGCCAGTCTTAATAGTAAAAACAAATATCATTTTGCGCTATATTTTAGCATAATTTCAAGCTATAATATTATAAATTAACGTATTAGTTCTTAGTGGATCAAACAGAATCTTCCCTCGAATGGGAGGGTCTAGATTGGAGCCTCACCACTTAAACCTACCCAACATTAGTTCTTGTGAATTTATACAAATTGATCATGATGGTTATTCTTTTTTTATAAGAGCATTAACAAATTCTGCCTTAGATTATTAAATTCTTTTTAAGTGATTTTAAAAGAGATTTTGCCAGATATTTAACAACACATATTAGAAAAGATTCAATAGAGATTTATAAGTGAGTGATTGGGTGATTGTTTTCTAGAGATTTTAGAGATTTTTTTATGGTTTTAGGAAGATGTCGGTAGGATTTTAGAAGAGATTTTCGTAAGGACTTTAATAAGGATTTTACTAATGATTTTTTAGTAATTTTGATTATGAATATGATCTGATTTTTTCCTAAAGATTATGGCAAAGGTTAAAAAAAATGGGAAAAATTAAGCAGTGTTTACTTAAGATTTTTGTAAAGATTTTAATAAAGATTAATTTCAGAGATAGAGATTTAATTTCAGTCTCGAAAATCTCCCAAAAGTTTCCCTAAATCCTGAAATATCAGATATCAGAATTCCTCAAAATTTTCTTTCCGTGTCAAAAATAAACCGCATCAAAAATAAACCTGAGACGCAATTGTTAATGGCATTGACCAAGTGGGACTGCCCGCTGCGATGCACTTCGTCCGCTGGATGCGCCTTTTTAACATTTGCTAATTTTGAATTCAGAAAAATCTAAGTCCGAAAAAAATGGAAAAAAATAAAGCAAAAAGTCAGTACGTGCTCTTGGCTGCCTCGCGCTTTCCAGTGGCGCTATCTCTAGCCAGCGGGTTGTTTAGAATTTTCAGCTCAAAACAAAACGGAAAGCAGAGCGTTTCTCTTATCAAAAAGTACAAAAAAGAAATTAATGAATAATATTAAATAGAAAAAAACGCTGGCAGTCGAGTTCGCAATCAAAGCAAAAAGCTTGCTGCTAGTCGAGTTCTACGCCCGCTGACCAAAGCAAAGCGTTTAGCTTCAAAGTAGCCACAAAAAGAACAGAAGATATTATTTGAGGGATTCGAAATAATGTAATATTTATTACTGGGTCAGAAAATATATATTTAGAGATACTTTCGCACTTCTTACCTCGCCCAAAAGATCACCTTAAAAGCCTTAAATGGGGTTACCTGATACTTTTATTTATTTATTTTGCAAGTGGCTTAAGGGTCGGCATAAAGTGGCAAACAAATATGGAATATTATATATATGGTACACATATAAGGGCAGGTAAAACCCAAGGTAAATCCCATCCAGACACGCGTCTGCTTGTCCTGACTCCTGTACATCTGCAGGATATCGGACCCGACGTCGGGTCCTGTGTCCTAACTACCTGATAACTACCGCTGGCCGACCGCTTATCGGTCACAATGTGTTTTTAATCTATTTTTTACAGCCCCAGGTCCGGCTGTGATTTCTTATAAATATGCGAATATGCGGGCAGTCTCGCCAGTTGACTTCTTGACCCGTGAGTGAAAGGTCCTGTGAGGAGTGGGAGTGGGAAGTAATAGTAAATCAAATTATTAAGTATAAACAGTGGAAAACAACTAAGACAGTGCTCAATTTATACAAATCAATTAAATTATAATATTCCAATTGTTATGTACACAAAAATAACATAAATATGTCTCAAAAAGGTTAAATACACTGAAAATAAAATAACAAAGTAATGGAGAATTAATAACAACGAGGAAAATATAAATTTTAAGTAGTCTATATAATAAAAGTGATAAATAAGTAACAGTTAAAAGAAAACACTTGGATATCCCCACAAACCATTATTTCTTGGGTAAGTACAACATTAAATGTGAGGAAATATTTAATACTTGCTTTCTAAATTTTAAATAATATCATAATATAAATATTATATTTATTTTATACAACTATAATTTTCTAACTAACTGGAAGGCTTATTAATACATAAATCAAAATACATTTAAATAAGAACCACCAAATTTATATTAATACTATATATTTTTTATGATAGACTCAAGCATTTAAAATATATAGATCTAATGTTTAATTCAAGCTGGCTTTATTTAATTATATATTTATTTTATACAAAACTGTTGAGTTTTATGAGTTGTTTAATTGTTAGCAAATATTGTGCTACAAATAGTTGTAATTAATATAAAATTGAAGCCATATTTGTCCACTGCGAACCCACTGTGCCTCACAGCTGTTAGCCACGACTCGGCGTCGAGTGAAAGCTCTTGATAAAAATCCGCCAAGGGCCTACAGAGAGATAGCTGGGGAGAGAGTGAATGGAGGGCTCTTCCATGACCCCGATGATGACACCCGAATTGGGTTAGGCGCAATATATCCGAGGCAGAGGCAGAGGTAGACGCAGGCTGTCCCGTGTGCGAACCTTGTGTGAGGCATGCGTCAGCGAAGCTGCCGTTTTCTTTGTCTTCGCCGAACACCGTGTGTCTGTGACGCCAGCAGCGACGCCAACTGCGACGCCAGCAGCGACGCTAGCTGCGACGTCGACTACGAAGGCAAAGGCACTGATATGATAATACCCTAGAATAATGACTTTGGAAGAACTAGGGTCATTGTGCCTTGCGATCTAGACAGTTTTTGATAAATGAGGTTTTAATAATCTTTTTTTAAAAAATTCACAAAAGTATGCTATATTTGGTATGCAATATATACTAGGTACCAAAATTAAGGTAAATTTTTATGAATATTTCTTCTAGCACTTTGAGATTAAATATTATATAATTCACCTTTGAACAGTATAATTTATAGTTAATACCTAAAATACAATTCACTTTTGAAAAGAGAATTATATTTAAGGACTTACAACCTTTATTAATGTTCCACACTAATCGATTAACAAAAACATACAAAAATAAAAGTTACCTGGCTCTTTGTAGAATAATTTTAGACTGTATTTTTAGTTTATTTCAAAACAATTTAAATTCAATTGCAATTTCTGCTCTAAGAAAATTAATATTAATTTTCTCTTAAATTATTCAAAATTCTACAATTATATTATTCCCAATTGTTCAATTTAATTATTCTTATTCTAAATTCGAAATAAAATGTCATTTTAAATTTCACTCTAGAAATAGAGCGTGACAGAGAGGGTGATAGATAATATACCCAACATGTCTTGGAAATTTAGAAGCAACACATATGTATTTCACCAATTTCATTCGCGGGCACTTCTCTCGCAGACAACTCCCAATTCCCAAAAAAGCTGTCTAGAAGTCATGATATTATTTCATGTGAGCAATGATAGTGTTATATAGATAAGTGTCTGGGAGTGTTTCCACAGGTATATATTTAGCAGGTATCTCTTAGTCGGGTTAATGGCCCATTTTCATGCTCGCTGGTGGCTGGTGGCCTGCCTGCTCTCCTGCGCATTTGAACTCTCGATATATTCTTGGAATTATGCACAAAGACCGTAGAGCTATATAGAGATATATAGACGACGACGGGCCACTTGTGCAGTGTGCATTCCGCTTGAGAGAGATAGAGAGAGAGAGCATAGAGAGAACGAGAGGGAGACAGCTCTCTGCTGCAGCCTGCGGCGACAGCAGCGGCGACACCGGCAGCGACAGAAGCAGCAACAATTTGCTTTCAGTTCAATTTTTGAGCTTCAATCATTCGCGGGCACTTTGTTGTTGTTGGTCCCAGCGGTCAGGCGCTGTATGCTGCTGGTCAATAATTAAATATTCAAATAAAATATTTATATCAATTTGTTTATGTTTTTTGTTGTGTAAATGCAAAAGAAGAAGAGTGCAATTTTGGAAAGAAAAACTGACAAAATTCACAACGCATTTCGGTGCAATTACTGTCGAGTGCTGCGTAGATCGTTTTCTTTTCCCGTCAATAAGTCAATAATAGGCTGAGAGTGACGTCAAAGGGGAAATACAAATATATACCGCTACTCTTTGTGTTTGGTTTTTCCGCGAGTGTTTTTTTGAAAGTATTTGAAAAGTTGAAGACTTCAAGCTATGCTAGTTTCGATGATGCAACGCGGAGAAATAGTGGCGCAAATAGAACAAGACGCAACACGTGTTGCAGCAACAGCTAGACAAGTGAAAATTGCATAAAAAACAGCCGGAATATAAACAGCAATAAAAGCAATTGCATTTGCCAGAAGACCTAACTGAATATTGATATTAAATCAGCTGGAAAAACAGCTGCAGCAGAAACAGCATCAGCATCGGCAACAGCGGCAACAGCAACATGCTGCTAGCGGAAATTGCTGGCAACAAGGAAAACATGCTCAAGCGGAAAACAGAGCAGGAGCAGGAGCAGCAGCCACAACTGCAGCGCAAGCAGCACAAGAGCAACATAAGCAGCAGCAGCAGCAGCAACATAAGCAGCAGCAGCAACTTGAAAAACATCTTTAACAATCACTATCACCAGAGAATGTATTACAATTCGAATTCGCGACCTTTTTGGATGACATCAAGAGCAACAACAATGACTCCACCAGCGACAACAACAACGACAATATTTAGTAGTAACTACGATCACAGCAATGCAGTAGCAGCAGCAGCAGCAGCAGCAACAGCAACCGCAGCAACATGTGAGTTTGTGATGATTTCCTTCTTTTGCTTTTCTCTCCGCTTCATTTTGCTTTTTTGCCTGGTTTATTTTGCGTGTTGCGCTTTAATCACACGCTTCACGTTTCGGGGTCTTAAGCAAAACAACAACAAAATAAATATAAATAATATAATAATAATAATAAAAGCAGCTGTGCACACTTGCAGCAATCAGCTGATTGCCAGCCAAAGGCACAGTGGCACGAAACAGTGAGAGCAGCGCGTGAATTTCCAAGCCATTTTTGCTTTGATAATAGCCAAGGAAAGTCTTAAATAAATATTTATTATTTATTTTATAATGCTTAAAAAATGTTCTTCCTGTTGTGTTTCTTTAGTAGGAAAAAAGTCATAATTATGTGATAACTTAAGAACCAAATATAAATTTAAACATAATATGCAGTCTAGGGATAGAGAATTTCCTTAAATATCAATATAAAAATATAGTTAAAATTATACAAAGTATAAAAAATAAATCCTACTGAGGTATATACATATTTTATATGTTTCAAGTTAATCCATCAGCACATATTTCCTGGTGCCTTGGCAAACCAAAAACCAGAGTTCGTAGGTCGGAACTGAAAAGTATTCACTGAATTTGTTAAACAATAAATGGAAATTGCAGCGTTTTTGTAACAAATACCGTCAGCTCATGAATTTCAAAGTCACAAATCTTTGTTTGCCCATTTTCACCAACTGATTTCAATAAATGAATAATAAATAATTTGCTTATCGTGGTGAGGCCAATGCAAAGTTTTTTGGGGTTGTACATATGTCCAAGGTTTGCCCTGATAAATGTAGGCAGCAGTTTCTTCCAGTGTCGCCCCTGTAAGCACCACCCAGGGTTACCAGGTCAACATGCGAAGCTTGACCGGTCAGGGATACTTTGGCCTCGGCTCAATCTGGTGCTGGAAAATAAGACAAAAAAAAAAAAGGAAAACGCAACAACACAACAACCCACAGTATCGTCATCGTCACATGCAATAAATGCGCCGGCACTCAAACAACAAAATATGTGTATATATAAAAAAGAGAAAAAAAAATAACAATAATAACAAAGAAAGAGCGAGAGGGCGACAGGCAACGCACTTGGCGAGGTTAAAGTACGGCAATGAACTTCGACGACGAAAGAAAAGTTTGTTTTCGAGGTTGAATTTAATGCCCCGAACCGAAGGATGAGGGGCAGGAGAAATGGGGAATCTCGTTTTGCTTTTACTGTATTTTTTTCCCCTCGCATATATTTCTTTTGGCAATGGCATTGGCATTTGTCCGCGCTCTTCTCTAAATTTTTGTTGTGCCAAAAACATCAGCCGCTTCTACTTAGCGCCCCATATCGAAAGCTCCCGAAATTAAATAAACAATAGGTTCAATGCACCTAAAGACGCAGTAGAATTCAATTGGCTTCGAAAGCTCAATCAGCCGCAAAAAAATGACACTCGAAAAAAAGCTGATCGATGATATATCGATCCAGAATAAGATATTGACATAAATATTGCGCTCATTTTCATATCGAAGATATCGTTATGTTTTATGAATCGAAATATAAAATATTAAAAAGCATGATTGTAACTTTAATAATCGAAAAATATTTTATACAAATTATTTAACTTATTTGTGTTTATTAACCAATTATTATGGTGCTGAATATTAAACATAAGATTGATTCTTTGCACCTATTTATATAAAAAACTGAGATATTGATTTCTCAATTTGGTATTCGTTTCAAATATCAATACAGAGTCGATCAATTGATACCTTCTTTTATTTCCAATAAAGGGCAAATATTTTGGAGTATAATTTTTAAAAATCTTTAAAAATATGGCATTTATCTGAGAGTGCAGAATAACATCTTTAATTTCTTACAAAATATGGCAAGTTAAATATAGAGTTTTCTCCCAGTGCACATACAAATGCAGCAAAGAAAGCTCAAGACACAAACACACACAGAATTTCCTCTTTCATATCTTGGAGAGCTTTTCACTCCGTTTGGCCTTCAGAACCAGCCTCAACTTGCACTCGGAAATGAAAATCGCAAATCGCATTTAATTCACAAACACACGTAGAGCACACACCATAAATACACACTGTATGAACTGCTAATTAAATGGTCAACAAAGCGCAATTGATTAACTCAATTTAGAGCGCATCGAACTAATGGAAAGGTTTCCCCCTGCAATGTCCTAAATGAATTAAAATGCCATTTAAACACTAACGACTTTTAAAGCAGAACAATTCAATGAAAAATTAAAAAATAAATAGAAATGTATACTTTACTTAAATGCAATCATTACTTGTTTGCAATATTATAGGAAAGGCTTTCTTTACTTTCCAGTTTCTATTATTTTTAAATCATTAAATCTAATCTGATATAAATTTAAAAACATGTTTATTACTATTCATTTAATTTATTCAATTAAATCACCTAATGAAAATGAAAAGTTTTTAGATTATTTTAATACTTTAGAAATTGCAGTAAAAATCAAAATACTAAATGAAAACGGAAAGTTCTTGAAAATTTGCTTGTTTAAAAAATTCCACTTCATATTGAATATTTGAATTGATTAATGCAATTATTAAAGGAAACCTCTCTCCACTTTCTATTTTCCATTTATTATTTCTAATCCTATTAAAAGGCAATACCCAACTGGTATTTAAAGCTTGAATAAATAAGTTATAAGCTCTACATTTCATTTTTATAATTTACATTGCTTAAATCCATGCTTATCCAACCGCAAGGGGATTAACCATCGGCGAGCCAATTAAATGTATAAATTCAATAAAGCAAAACAAACTTCCGCACGAAAAGTGCATCTCGTCTGGTTCGATTTCCGCATTAATAAGCCGATGCAGATGCCGATGCCGGCTTTATCTTAATGTTTTCTTTGGCTCTTACTTTGTTGATATTTTTTTTGCTTTTATTTTATTTTATTTTATATTGGTTACTCCTTTGGGACAGAGGCAGGTGGGCAGGTGGTGGCCGATCTCCGCCTCCCTTTTATTTTTTCGCCAGGAAACGTGTTTAAAAACCGTAATCTCTGTACGAAAGTGCTGGGTGTGTGTGGGCTGGTGTGTGGATATTACTTCCTGTGCCTTGTGGCAGATGAACAAAGAGCACAGAGACAGGAAGTCGTCGCGAGAAATGTAAACACAACTCACTGTCGTTCTTAATACTTATTGTTTTATGTTTGTTTATTTTATTTTTCACGCCCGACCATGAATCGCCTTGCATATTGATGATAATTCGTAATTTAATAAAGATCGGGGCGCCATTCTTAAGTGAAATATATGCTCGATTGTTGGGTGAAATTTGTATAAAGGGGGATATACATATAATTAAGTATCGGAACTTGCCGGGAATTAATGATTGATTATTTATAAATAATATGAGCTTGGTTTGTAACTTTGAAGAAATATCATTTTGGGAGATTAAAATTGTCGTGTTTTTTGTATATATTTTTTCCACACTATTTTTATACCCATTTCAGTAAGAAGCACAGAATTCAATTTAATGTATTATTGGCTTAGTTATTCTATTTCTAAGCTTTAATTTTTCCAAAAATTATGGCGAATAAATATTTAAATTTTAATTCTCCTTATGATCTGATTCCAAACTGCAAGTGCAAGGGTATACAAACTTCGGCGTACCAAAGATAAATTTCTCGCTAGTTTTATTTAATGTATGAATCGTAGTGTGAAATCTGTATTAAGAATAATATATATTGCATATTGCATTCCTGTTCTAAATACCTTATTTATTTACTAACAAAATTATTAACTGGTAGTAGGTCTTAAAGCCTATCCCAACAGGGGTTGACGATCGCCAGGACTTTGGCTGGTTTGGTGTTGTTTGGAGGCGTGTGTTGTCTTAGAAAGAGAGCTGCGGTTCAATCACCTGCACAGACACCTGATTCTACAGAGACACGCGCGGCGGCGTCGTTGATTGTGTTTTTTTTTATCTGCAGACAGCAGCGAAGGGTTCAAGCACCGACACCTGCCCACACGCCCAACAGCCCACACCCCCTTTTGCCCCCACCGCGTCCTTGGGCTTGCTCTCACTTTCACCCAAAATATATATGTTTTATATATTCAAATATATATATATCTGTTTGATATCATTGCTCTCTCTTGGTGACCGATTAAGGCGCACACGCTTTGGCAATAAGTATGCAATAATAACAAAAACAAAAACAGAACAACAACGGCAACAAATATAAATAAACAACGGCGGCAAAAATAACAACAATAGCCAAAAGCAACAATATCGGTTCGTTACACCGATAAGAGCTTTTTTTGTCGCTTTATTTCGCTTTTTTCGAGTTTTTGTCAAGGGTGTCATGAAAAGTTCAAAGTTTTCTTTTGAGGGAAAACGCAATTGAACTTTCGCCCGATGTGGCACCATAGACTTTGAGTTAAAAACTAAAAAGCAAATTGAGTAAAAAAATAAATCAAAGCAAGGCTTGATGGTTTTTTAATACCTTTTGAGCTGGCAAATATTTATAGTTTTAATAAATATTTTTAAGTGCACATTTTAGTTCATTATATTCTGTATTAAAGTGAAATTATGTTGCTTAATACAAAAAAAAAAAAATACATCGTGGTTGGGGATTTTATTTTAATAAATACCAACCAAAATGATTAAGTACCTCTCAGAAAAACCTTCCAAAATCAAGTTACTTTGTTACATTCGCAACTACTTTTGTTACTAAACAATACCAAATTATAGCTTTAGCCCAAATGCATATATAATCTAGTTTATGTGATTGCCTGTTAACAACTCCAAAGATATATATTTAAATAAGTTATGCAGCCAGCGCGTTCTTAAACAATGTACTCAATGTACTTATTTTGATTATTTTATTATTATGACCCCAATGCAACTTTTGTTAAATGTGTTTCTGTGTTTCTTTTTGTTTCTTTGCAGGTGAGTAAACCATCATATAACGATTGTCTTACATGAAAAGAAGTTACTGAGTAAGTGTCGACCGTTGACCTGCCACGCCCCAAGGTTCTACGACTTGAAATATGTGCAATAATTTTAAAATCCACTTTGTGAATCTCTTGGAAATTGCGCATTTATCAAGAGAAAGAGCACAAGACAGGAATTTTGAATTTTGCTTAAAATACATATGCATTAACATTTAATTATTTATATTCATAACAACATGGATATAGAACTTGTTGCGTTTTAAAAACAATTAAAGCTTGGGTGCATAAATTAAAGTGGTTTTTACACAACAAGAAAACGAGAAGCAGAAGATTATTATCACTTTAAAAAGCAACATATTTTAGAAATGCATATAATAGCTTACTTAAAGGACTTGAGATTAGAATCTTGCAATTACTTCTACTCCAGCAAGGTCCAAACCTATTTCTGTCAGTGCAGCCGTCAGCCATCGATGGGTGTCTGAGTGGGTGTTCCCCAGGGGAGTCTCCAGTAAACAAGGAACCAGGTTCAATGGCCAAAACACAAGCCCAAAACACAGACAAAACATCAAGCCAAAATACAAAGCTCCGCCATCCAGATGGCTTTGCCAAATTGAATCCAGAAAAAAAAACAAGTTCGATGTGATATGCTATATAGGCTGCATACTATATAGAATATATACATCGGGGTGGGTGTTGTGCAAGGGCGAAGGCGAGGGCGTCACCCCGACGAAGTCATTAACATTCTGCGGAGTTCGGATAACAAATAATTCGTTGAACCCCTGACAAGTTCAGATAGAAAGCCGAGACAACAGTCGAGGTTGGGTGTTGGGTGATGATGAAATGCCCGGGATTACAAACCATAATTGGGCAAGGACGCGCGTGTCGTGGAACAAAGAACACCGTTTCCCCAGAGATATTGGAGCGAAGATAATGAAGAAATAATTTAATTGCACTCTATGCAGGTTACATAACACCTCGGATATATGTACCAACGGTCGGTTTATTTTTGATTTGAAATGTTTTGCGGTTTGGCCAAGTTCTATGCAAATGCCTTGGAACTTCCCTTGGTTGGTTCAGACTCGATCTTGGTCTTGACTAATACGTAATTAATTACTAGGGAAATTTTAAAATATATCTCTATTGAAAAGATTAGTATCTTTTGGAAAACAAATTGTTATGAAACAAGTAATATTTGCGTTATTAAATTACAGAAAAAGCCCTGCAATTTCCCACTACAAATTACGCACTTAAATGGTACCTACAATTTGCCATAAATTGGTATAATTTGGTATAATATCAAAACTGTCTCCAGCTGCCAGAGGCTCCACATATATGATCTATAGTTCCTCCTAGGGACAATCAATATGTCCACATTTAGCCATCTATTATTCAAGCGATTCCCTGCGATGACAATGTCAAACTTTTCCTAGCTGACGTGGCCCAAAAGTTAAGTGTTATTAGTAGTGGGTGGAAGTGCTGTGACTCTTGCCCTATGCGATGGGGGGAGGGATCAGGACCAATATATGCCCGGAGTGTACTTCTAATTGCTAACAACAATTCGCTGACGTAGTTTGTGGAAAGTTCGTATCTGTTAAAGGAGTGGTGGGCCCACTAGAGTGAGTGGCAAGTGGGCGGCGCGAAAGGGGTGGCCCAGTGGGCGGCGAAAAGCGGTGCCTATGCCTCTGTAGTTAGAATTGCAGACACTCCCTCCACTCTCCACTGGTTGGAGGGTTACGTGCAGTAACGGCAATGAATTGCCGCATGTTCTACGTACGTGTTTTTTTCGGGCATTCGACCTCCAGGCCCCCCTCTGACCGTTCACACCCCCCCTTTTATTTTAAATTATTTTACCTCAAAAGTTGGCTTACACTCGAAATGCTAAAATTTCATCATGACTTTCTGTAGGAGTAACATTTCTCTCGAAACAAATCTTTTTTGGCAGAGATATAGTATATCGAAATACTATATATACCTATGTATATTGGATTTCTCATAAAATACGACTCTCTTGAAGACAATAACATCTGTTTTTGAATTTAACGACTTTTCAATGATACAGGAAACCGTATTACTTTATTAGTTGTACTCGCTTTTGTTAATAATTTTCTTTTAAATACAAAAAGGGGTATACAAATAAATTATTTTATATTACAAAATCATAAAACATTTATAACATTAAAATTGCTTTAAAAAGGAGCTTCAGCAATGTGATTAGCCTAATAAAAAAAAATAATACCCACTCACGTGCTTTTTCCAAGCATTGCACAATGGTGCCAAATTAGCTTACTCCACATATAATTAATAACTAGGCCATTCCCCATTAAATTTAATGGAAATTAATGGAATTAATGCATTTAAGACTTTTGGTATTATATTAAGAACTATATTGCATAATTTAGTTGAAGTTAACACCTTTTGATATCATTAAATATCTGTGATAGATAGCCGGAAATTATGTGGAAAATAATGCAGGCTTTGCCCACTGTGTGATCGCGACCGTGTGGGAGCGAAAGAGAGCGTGAGAGTACGAGAGAGTACACTAAGAAAAATTAATGCATCACTGGTAAATCCAAAAATAAATTCTCACAAATTTAATGAAAACTGAAATTTGTTGTCTGCTTAAATAGTTTTCATGAAAAACTACGGACATATGATAAGGAATATTTTAAAACTTATATATATATTTTTTGTAGTTAGAAGAAAGCAGGAGTCGGAGATCCTGGATAAGCATTACTAGGCGAGTCGCCCTGTTTCGTTTGGACAAAGTTAATTGGCATGTCAATGTTGCTTTTAATTTCAGTTAGAATGTTTTGTACAGTGTATCGCACACATTGTCAAACTTCAATTTAAAACACCTTTTTTATTTAAAATATTTATGTCAAAATATGGTTAAAGGTTTATATACATTTTGATATATATTTTTTAATTTTTTATGTATGTATGTTCTATACCCCAATTCAAATCCCAAAATCAATTTACCCACTTTGAGACATAAACATGCATTTCTCCAAGTGTACTCCTTGCTCTCTCTTGCGCTCTCTCGCTTTCGCTGCGGCTGTCGTCGGCGTCGGCGGCGGCGGCGGCGTCTCATTCGGCATCGGTTCGCTTCATTCATTCATTCGCCGTTTCGCCGTCGCCGCGCACGCAGCGAATTCACTGCGCGCTCCGCCGAATGAAAAGCAAAATAAATAAATACAACGTTTATAATATTCCCACGACGCCGCGCTTTCGCGAGTGCTATATATTCGCAGCAGATCGAATCGAAACCGTTACCTTTTATTTTGGATTTTGGCACCTTGGTTCCCGTTAGCCCCCCAGTTAAGAGAGTGAGAGAGAGAGAGAGAGAGCGGAAGAGAGGAGTGCAAAGCGTTTCTGCGTTTCCTGGCGGCCACCGATGCAAATCAATTACGCCAGATTTGCAGTGCAAAACAATGGCGTTGTTTGTGCAACAACAACAATTACAACTAATGCAAAGGCAACAACTGCAACAACAGAAACAGCAACAACGAAAAACAACAACAAGTACAGCAGGAATATCGAAGGAGGCCACACCGCAGGACATTCAAATAGAGCGGGCCATCAAAAAGGAGCCGCCGCAAAAGACCGCTGAATATAATTGCAATTAGGAAAGAGCCAGGGGGAAAATATCGCAACGAAAACAAAACTAAACAAAAACTCGACGAAAAAAGTAAAAATTTGAAATTTGAAAAATCCAAATCCAAAATATAAAAAGAGAGTCCACATAGGTGGCGCCTGCGCAGTCAGACAAAATATATAAGTGACAAATAATAATCCGAAAATATATAAAACCGAAAATATTCTTTCCTTTTTTGTTCGAGTGCATTTTCGACTGTGTGTGTGTAGAGGTAGAAATACTTACTACAACCAAAAAATATTATAAAAAAAATATATATATAAAATCAGCAAAGCACAAAAACAATGGAGCAAATCACCAACTATCTGGCGCACATGGATTACGTGTCCTTTGGCGTGGTGGCGCTGCCCTGCGTGGTAATCGCCGTCTACGGATTTCTCCAGGTGGCCAGTGGCTTGGCCAAGTGCAAAAGTAAGTCCATGAAGTATATAGAAAACTGGAGATAGTTTCTCTTGCCCCAAAGGCTGAAGTTGCAGAACTTAGGTGCCTTCCAAGATCTTTCCTTCTTTTGAACAGAAAAACAAAACCAAAACAATTAACCAAAAGTTATTTGTCCAAACAAAACTACATTTTTAAGCTTAAACTAAACTTTAAGCTTAAACTAGTTTACGTTATTTTGTAACAAAAAGGTTTACAAGTTATAAAGATTTTACACTCTTGGCTATAATTTTTCGAGACATTGAACAGGAAAAAAAACCCATCTAAAAAAGTTGCAAAAAAAAATGTTGTTAAAAAGTTTAAATAATTTTTTGGCAACCTCTTTTTTGCAACACTTTTAAAAGCAGCTCATAAACTAAACATAAAACGAAGACTTTGAATTATGCTTTGCAATATAATTTGCAATTGAAAAATGTCAAGTCATGGCTATGGGAAAATATGGGAGCAATTTTATGCTTTTACTGGTTAAATCGAGTTCAAAGTTCAACAAGTCACAGAAAAACTCGCCTAAACATAGTTCCGAGTGGATTTTTTAATAGTTAACAACTTTATATGGCCACTGATTGATCGGCTTAGGCATTGTTAGCTGTTAGCTGTTAACTGCTAGTGATACCGCATCAATTACGTTATCTTTACGGTCTATGACCCGCTTGTCATTAATCAAATTGCAACTTGTGTATATATGCGACATTTAAGCGATTTATCAAGATGTTTTTCAGGGGCGAGGGAGACAGCCTTCTCCTCTGGAAAAATAGCGGAAGCGATCAAGTAACCGCAAAGATTTTCCCACTAGATTGATCAATTACAGACACTTTTCTTTCAAGCTCTTAAAAGCTAAAGCATTCCAGGCTTAACCTAATCCACTTTTGCGCTGTGAAATGGAGCAAACCCCACCATCATGATGGCATTTCCCAAAATGTTCTGAATTCTCCGCATAATGTTTAATCATATTTAAATGGCAATATTTGCAGAAGAAACAGCTGCGGGATTTTCCCACAATTCTCCAGCACAACTGACGCACCACCTCATTCAGGGTTTAGGTCTTAATTTATGTATATTTATAGCTTCATAAACTATACACAGGTATGGGGAACGTAAACGTAAACCCACGGGAACCGACAACGACTCCCTGACCTATCCCTCTAAAATCGCTCAGAGTCGGTTATGGCGATAAGAATGAACTTCAAATGCAATTATTATGGGGGAAATGTGGTAACAGGAGCAGAGTTAGTGGGCTTCGATTTTCCAAATCAAATAGTTTCTTGGATGGATCGTAAGATATGCCCAACTAGGAAGCGATCGCAATCAAGTTATTCGTGTCAACCTAGCAAAAAAAGTTAAAAAAAAAAACTAAAGAAAAATACAAATAAAAAACCCGATGTTTACATAATAACTCCCGAAGGCCCCTCTGAGCCAACTTTCATTCGCCATTTGGGCCACACAACTAATTTGCATGGCGGAGATAAAAACGTTAAGTTGCTTACTTTCTTTTCGGTTGAGAAAGGTCCGCCCTCGGCGATCTGCAAGTTGCAAACTAAGTACATAAATATATTTATATATATATGGGTTTATATATACATATGTATATACACAGTACCCAGATCGGCAGTTAACATTTCCCTCTTACTCTGCTTTATTTGCTCGATTTTGATTTTTTGCCAGCTATTTTCGGGGTTTCCTTGTGTGTGCCGTCGCCGTGCTTATTTCGCCTTGCTCTTGTTATTTCACTCTGCAAATTGAGTTCATTTATTTTTAAGTGTAGGCAGTAAATGATTTTCAATAAATTACCAGACAGAGTGAGAGAGAAAGAAAGAGAGAGCTGCAGAAATTGGCCAAATTAATCTGTTTCAGGGAAATTAATTGCAAACTTTCGAATGTGCTAAAAGGGGGGAACAGTAAATGATTTTCTAGATTTTCCTGATTTTAAACAAGGAAACCAAGGCAGTTTGGGTTAAAATTCAACATAAAAAATGGTTATTTTAGTTAAAAAATGGAAAAAGATATATTTAAAATTAGATTAAGGGCAAAACACACTTAAAAAGAAATTAATGCTGCTAGAAAATCTTTAAAATAAATTCTAATAGAAAATGTTTTCAGCTTAAATAAAATGTTCAAATAAATTGTATTTTTCTTTAAAATTAAATCAAGTGAATTAAAAATTTAATTAAAAACAAACTTTTCCTAAAGCAAATTGAAAATCTCTAAAATTATATTCGAAAGAACATTTTTCCAAGCTGAAATATATTTTTAAATTAAATGAAATTAACCTTTGATAACCATAAAAATACCCAGACATTAGAAAACCCTTGCTTATAAAACGTAAAATATTTAGATAGCAATGTTTACTATTTTTTATGGAACTTGGACTTGTGTAAACACTACAATCTGAAATTTCAAGTATATATTTTTGCTTGGTCACTTCATTAGGGAAATATTTTTTTTTGCACAGGTGGGGTTCAAGTTCAATGCTGTTTTTTTTTTTTTTTTGTTGTTTTGTTTTTTATTGCGTTGAAGAAGTTTAACCAAAGGTTGGAATGTGTGACAATATAATTATTTAAATTTCTTTCTACGCCTTGAGTAGGTATTTAAGCAGCTCGGCTCAGATTTCTAAGGGAAGAACATCTGGTGCTCTGAATATTTGCAAATTTTACGCGCAATTTGCTCTTATCATCAGCTAGTACTATTTTTTGTTATTTGTTTCAATTTGTTGTTATTGTTGCTTTTTTAAATTCCATTCCCATTTGCAACAGCCAGGCACCGTGCATAATAACAATTTGTTGGCAACTTTGTGGTGGAAGCGCCCTCTCCTCCAGACGATGATGATGATATGATGATGATGAAATCCCGCCAAGGCGTCATTTATTATGGTCTTTAAAAAATATATATTTATTTATATTATTGCCAACATCTGGCGACCGAGACGCGTCACAAGTTCAAATCAATCATTTGCCGATTAAGGCGCTCGATAAGACTAGTTTCAGTTGTTAAATGGGAAATAATATAAAATAAAAAAGAAATATAGCACCTCTAAAAGCATATAGGGGTTGAATCCACTTAGGTGTAGTTTTTAGGCACTAAGATCAAATATTAGCTAGATTAATAGTTTCTTTGTTTTATTTAATTTCTGCCTGACATGATTTAATCTTTTCGCATTTGTTATACAATAATTTATGTTTATTAATCTATTAAATGGTGTCAGCTGCTCGAAACTCGCAACATACACTTTTATTTTTTATTACACAATTTGCTGGACAGACACAGAATTCAGTGTGGGGGATCATATGATTTTGATTATGGTTCTGCGTTTTCTTTTTCATCATTTGTGTATTTATTTAATTTATTTGAAGTGCCTTGCTAATTTGCTGGCGATTCACATTCAGAGTCGAGAGCATGGAAATCGGCAATCTCTGAAAAGCTGAAAGAATCACGAATGCGGCACGCCGTCTACGTGAGGTATGATCGAAGTTCAAGGGGTTGGATAGGTCGTGGTGTGTCGTGACATAATCTCCCCCTCCCTAAAAAAAATTAGCATAGAGCCAAAAGTGAAAAGCTTTTTGCTTTTGCCCAGGTCAGCTGGCGCTGAGCGCTGAGAAGAGAGTCCGAAAAACCAATATAGGAGTATACGTGACATAAGAAAGGTCGCCGGAAAGACCAAGACCCCGAAGAGTCGGGTCTTTCATTTCCATTTCCAGTTTCTGTCTCATTTTTTCTGTTTTCGTTGATGGCCAAGTCCAAAGCCAAAGCGAAAGTTTTGCCTCGCTCGGCTTTATGTATATATTTTGTTTTTTTTTTTTTGTTGCTCTTTTCGTTTTTTGTTTTTTGTTCGATGCGAACTTCTTATTTAACAACAGCTTCGTTTTCACTTTGCCTTGTTGTGCTTAGCTGTTTATTTTCTGTTGCCGGTTTCTTTTTCTTTTTCATTTTATTCGCTTCGTTTTTCCCCCTCACTCTTGTATTTTTACCTATACGTGCTACAATTTAAAATATGAATCAAAAAAATCGCTGAGACATTTGTTTCGAATTATGAAATTCTCATCAATCATTATTAATTTGATTAATGATCGCATATAGTACAAGCTGTCGTCGATTTTCTCAATATATTTTGATTAATTTATTTAGTTTCAGGTGTAGAATATTTGTACAATAAATGTTGGTATATCATAAGCCCAATTTCCCAGCTGATAACCTGTGCACTTTCTTTATTATTTTATTGGCTTTGTTTTGGCCATTATGCAAGCCGCTAGTTTTCCTAATTAACTGTGACCGATTCGCCAAAAAGCCAAAAAGAAAACACATCAGCTGCAAGCCGGGTGTCTTCAACACCAGTGATGCAAGCCAAATGGGATTTAGACACAGACATTTGTCAAGGGGCCGCCGGAGCAAGCTCACTTGCTTACTCTATCGGCGCGATACAAGCTCCTCAACGGAGTAATAAGCTAAATTGCCCGATGTATTCCGAGTTGTTAACACTTTTGAACAGCGCAACAGCAGCAGCAGCCATAAAAAAAAAGGAAAGGCATATGCCTCTAGAAACACTACCAAAATATACAAATACAAATGTTCAGATATTTTAAAAATATTTATTTTATTTATTAACAACATAATAATAGAATGCAAATTATAATAAATATTTTAACATTTCTATTACGACTTTTTAAAGGCACACATATAAAAAATTTGAAAGCCATATGCCTTTTATATAAATAAAAATAAAAGCTTGAAGTTATTTATTGTAAGAATAATAATACAAATAAAAGTCTAGTAAATATCTCAGCACAACATTTATTTTTTTTTTTAATAAATTTTAATTTAAAAATTTTAATTTAAAAATTTATAAAGGCTTTATTTTTGTATTGTAAAAATAAAAATACAGTTTGTATTGTTTTTTTATTGTAATGTTAATGAATATTAATCAAAGCAAATAGGGTAATAGTTTACCCTTGCCTCTGGCTGCCTAATTATTAATTATGAAATATAGGAAAACACCAAGAAAGCGTACTCTTTTTTTAAAGTGCTTAAAGACAATACCAATATTTTTAACTATGCCATTTTTCCATAGTAAAAAAAGAAGTAATCAAAACGAAAAGCCACGACTAGAAGCTAATTGACAGCGGCACAACAGCACTTTTACTCTCACTTGCCAGCAACAAGTTGTTTTTCAACTCAAGTTGCTAGAAAAAAGAGAAACACACACTAGGAAAATTATACGATCATTTCCCAAAGGGAAATGAACTAGAACCAAAGGGCTAATGTAGACTTAAATAATTAGAAAGGCAAAGGCTAAACTTTTGAATTGCTAAATCAAGTTCATTGTTCAAGCAACTTAGTCACTAATCTATTTGCTAGTCAAATTCCAAAAGTTAATTATTTGATTGATAATCTTATAAGATATATAAAATATATATATCTAAAGAAGATATATCTAAAATAGATATAATATATACATCATCCAATAAATATGTGGAGCAAACACATCTGAAATCAAAAGTTAATCAACATTGTGTCAGTTTTATGCCCTAATTTCGGAATATTTTAAATGGAAACAAAAACAAATTTGGCAACAGGAAAAAACACCCCCCTTAACTACGCACCTGATTTACACATATAAACACAGACTTTAATATTTTTTTTTTGTTCATTTATGAATATGAATGAATTTATTTGTTGGCCGGTGAGAGGCCAGCAACAATTTCAGCATTTTATGAAGAAATCGTATTTTAAAGAAATGGTCTTTATAGTTTTACTTTTAGGGGGGACCTCACAGAGGATATACATATATGATATATATGTAGCTTGGGGAAATATATAGCACAAACAAATCTTTATGGCGAATTTATAATGAGTGATTAATGCGGCAAATATATCAAATGCTAGACTACAGCCTATAGTTTTAATATAATTATTAAAGGGTTGGCTTCAGCCACGTTTTAAAATTCAAGAAATCTCATATATTATATATCCTATAATTTAATATAGATATTAAAGGGTTGGCTTCAATTGGCTTCTTTCTACCAAGAAATGTGCCTGATTAATGTATTGGATTAAGAGTGGCAGTGGAAAGGTTGCCTGGCATTAACACCAGATTTATATCTCTTGTGATAGACACACACACACGCATTGGCACACCCACTTGGCCCAGTTGGTGTATCTAGAACAATTTATAGATAAAATCTATTCAATTGTTGATCTTTATTTAGAACAACGAGTGGGTTGCCGTGTGATGCTGCGATTTCCTCTCTATAATCTTATATTGTTAGGAGACTCATCTCCGCCCCACACATCCATCGCTAGATAGATAGATAGATAGATAGATATTTCCCCACCGATTTCTGCTGATCGCATTCCAAACAAATTTTCACAGCAACAGCAAATTTGTACGCAAATTTCCCTCTTGATAATTTCGTTTTCTGCACTCTCAACTATGCCACACACTATGTGCCTTGCTTTTTATTCTTTATATTTTCTACGTCGCCGCCAACTTGTTGATTTGCACATTAAACGCCTCGTATGACAAGCGTGACAAAAGCAACAACAACGAGAGAAACAAAAACAAAAACAATAATAACAAAAGGCAAACAAAAATTGCTTAACACTCAAAATGAAAAAGTAAAAACAGTAGGTATTAGTGTTTGAGCTGCTTGAGTGGCTGCATTCCGACTTGGAAATATATATACAAACATATATAGTATGTAAATATATTAAGGTTTCATTTGCAGAAGGGCTTTGGGTTTCCCAAGAAGCTGTAATTATATATGTATATTTATGCTTATATTATTTTATTATAATAATTATTATTCCTTTATCTAAGATTGTAAGTAGAAGAAAATGCGCCATTTTTTTTTTAATTTTCATAAATATCATTTATTTATTAATTAATATAAAATCAATTAACACCCGATTTTAACCTCTCTCCTTGAGTATTTCTCTGTTGTTAATCTCTTAACTTGTTTCTTTTACTACAAATCCCTCAATTTAATATTCTCTTTTAACTTTAAATAGTAAAAAGCTATATAATCACTTGTTTTATGTATATATAATATTGTTTAAGATTCATTTCCGCAATCTTTGAAATTTCAAGCCCGAAAGAAAGCCCAATCCTATTACAATCTTTCGCACAACGATTATTACTTACTTTCCCATCATGCAATTCGCTGATGTTTCCTCTGTGTGTTATTTCCCGCTTTTTAACTTCTTTTTTTGTCTTGCTTTCCTTATATGTATATATATTTTCCTCATTTTCCCCCCGCGTTTTTTTTTTTAATTTTTGATTTGATTTTGTAGGCCGAAGGGGCCTTTCACTGCCGCCAAGTCTACAAAGAAATACAAAAAAAAAAAAAAAGAAGAAAAAATCGGTGGATCGTCAGATCGCCGGAGGTGTGTGTGTGTGTACTTAGCTGACTTCTCTTTCGTTATGTATTCGACGACGCTATTTACTTATGTTTTTTACAAGTGCAATTGAGGTTACTTTCTATTTAAAAATTAAATAAATAAGTACGTGCATGCAAATGGAGGTTGTGAGCCACAGACACAGAGTCAGAGTCAGAAAGTCTTTAACTTTTCTGGGTTTCTCCGTTTTCTGACCTTTTTTCTTGGCCAAAAAATTACAGTATATAAATATATATATATAAAATAAACTCATTCATTGGGGGGAGCTGTTACCCGATAAAACTTGAATATATTATGTTTTTGGGAAGTTGTACTTGTTACTTGTTACCCCCATAAATAAATACATAAAACATGTGTATAGTTTGTATAGTTTTTATGTTAATTTGTAATGAGGAAGCACCTGTCGTTTCGACCTAACAGCTGCAGTAGGTAAGGCAGAAGCAGCTGCTGCTCAGAGATGTCTGAAATTGGATACTTCAGGGATATACAATCCACAGGATATTTGGGTTTTCAGGGAGTTCTTCACTTAAAAATATATATAATAAATACATTAGGAAATTATAAAAGTATTTGTTAGCTTGAAATGTAAACTATATTCCAAGAAGTAATAGGTTTTCAGCATCTACTCTTTAAGTGCACTCTTTCCCAGCTCTGTTCCTCAAATTTCTAAGGGGACCTGTTCTAAATTGCTTACTTAACACTATTTGGTAATGTTTTGCCATATTTCCTGCTTATTTCCCACCCGATCTTGTTGGCTTTTTTTGTTTTGGTTTTTGGTTTTCTGCTGACTGCACAGCTGGCGACGTGCATCAAAATCAAAATTTGCCATCATTTCTCTAGCTGTCGTGCCCTTGTTCACTCGAGATTTCGTTAGTATTTTGTATTCTCCTTATTTTCATTTTATTTTTTTATTTATTTATGTTTTATTTTTTGTGCCATGCTGCTGCTGTTTACGGTTTGTGTTCTTTCGCTGCCTCGCTGCCAGCCTGCCTGCCTGCGCTGGCTTTTTGTTTATTTTTATAAACTGTGGGCGCCCATTTGTATTACTTTGATTACTTGGCTGCCGCTCTGGCTTTGAGGCGAGAAATAAATCATCGAGGTTTGCGGTCTCTGCATTATATATGCGTGTTAAAAATAATAATATCCCATCGGATGCCATCTGATGCCCATCCCAGCCCCCGAAGAGCAATGACAGCGATAACAATATTATATATCATACGTCAACCGAGTTCTGTCTGTGTGTTTGGTTTCTATATTGTGTATAATAATAATAATAATTACCATAAATATTTTATTTTTCTTGCTTTTCCTTTCTTTCTTTGCTGTATGAATGAAGGCAAGAATCTGTCGCGTTTTCGCGCTTCGAAAAAGAAAAATGCAAAACATACCAAAACAAAATGCGAAAACATTTTGTCAAAAGTAATTTCTCAACGAGCGACCAAAACAAAATGTTCTATATATCCATCTCTATTGCACAGTGCACAGAGCGAAAAAATATGCATATTATTTCTAAACAGAAATAATACAAAATGTTCAATATATTTGATAGTTTTAGATATTTTTCTATATTATTCCGAAATCTAGACTTTTAAAATATCAAAATGCAGGAAATTTGTGAAAATTTTGATCATTTTCGATAGTTTTTGATATTTCTATCAATATATAATATATCAGATATTTATAAAAATGTGTAATTTTGTTTCTAACAAACCATTTTAAAACAGATTGATAACTCAAACCTTTATACATTTTTTTTTGGATTGGTTTTGATTTAAGAATGTAGTTTATTTTTCTATCAGTGTGTTTGTTTGTGTGGGCCGTGAAACTGCGTGCGAATAAGAGGAAGCGAAAGACCGTGGACGTCGAAAGCAATTGCAAATTGTGATAAACTAGAGAAATAGAAATATGGGTCATCCTCAATAGATAGAAATCAGTGTGTGGTTGGGCCACTTGTTCTCTGGCCCGTTACTGTAGAAGAAACATTTTGAAGCGATTAAATATAGCGTTTTGGCAAACGAGGCAAAACTGTGGAATTAACGGGAGGGAAAAGCAATGAGAAATTCTAGTTGGGGTTCTATTCAAAATTATATTCATTAAAAATTGTAACGAAAAAAACCTATTAAAATTTGTATTTAATACTCCAGCTATAAAAATAATAATTACCAAATAAAGCAAGCCATAAAGATCAAAGAAAATTGGGTGAACTTAAAAATAAATTATTAAGCATGTTAGCAAGGGGAGAATATAGTTTTTAAGACCCAGCTAATGTTTACCATTAAAAAGAGGTATATTCAAAGTAAAGTAAAATTGAGACCTTTTTATCATTTACAAACTAAAATTAAGTAATTTATATCAACAGATAAAAATGCATTCATCACAATTTGGGTTTCATTTTTGCTCTCATAAAACTTGGAAATAAAGACACTTCATATAATGAAGATGATTTGTTTTGACAAGTGTCAAGATTTTTTGGTTCACAATATTATTACGATACTTGGGTTGTTGGTCGAAGCCTATATGTGCTTGCTGTTGTTGTTGTTGCTGTTGTCGGAAAAGTGTCAGAATCAGAAAATTGTGACAGCAAGCACGCGGACGGAACGGAACGGAACGGACTCTCCTCTTCTCTCATCTTAAATGAACTCATCCCTCCAATTTTAATTTTTAATTTCAAGAAAGCCAAAACAACCACAAAATAAATATACTATATATACATACATATATATATGTATGTATACTATGAAATTGGGTGGCGAGAAAATTAGTTGATTTGTTTGGTTGCCTTCGAGTATTTAAGTAAACAGCAAATTCCATAATGTTTTCAATTAATAACAATTGTAGCAAATGATGTGGAAAATGTATTTGAGCGCCAGCAAGTCGATTTTCTATATTTAGATTGGACTGTTTATGGATTGCTGATTAGCCGCCGCCGTTTGTAGATTCCCGCTAAAGATTGTGCTTTCGAATTTCTGACTAGAGGAAGTCCAGGAATTTTGTTGAGTTTTTATTTTCCAGCTAAAGGTGAATCAACAGAACCTAGCTCCTGTGTTTATGCTTTTAGTTTAAGAGCTGTGATCTATAAAGATTAAATGTTTATGAATTTTTGGAAGTAGCGGAAGTGCTACTTGTTATTTTTAAAAACTTCCATCCGTTTAAGGAAATTGCTTGAGGGCGATATCAGGTGAGCAGCGTTATTTGTCAACGCTTTTTTTTTTGTTTTTGATACCACACATTGCGCATACGCCATGTGCTCAAATGTCGTCATCGGAAGTGATTTGTTTATCGATTTTCGACTATAAGCCCACACCACCAACACACTCCCCGCATACACACCCCTCATTCGCATTTAATTGTCCGCTTTGCCCCATAGAGAACATTTAAAATAAAATCACAAAAAAATAAGCAAGGGTATAAAAAGGGCAGTGAAGTGTCCCAAAAGGGGCGAGCAAAATGATTTTCCTAATGGGTTTTTTTTTACCAAATAAAGAAATGAGCATAATTATGGTTCCCTGAAGTTTAATATAATAATCAAAACTACTCAAAACTAGCCCCTTTACACCAATTAAACATACACAAAAAAAATAGGAAAAATTATTCTCAGAAGCGTAATATACATACGATTGGGAAACATATACCCTCTCCTTTTATTTAATTTTTTGTAGGGCAACCATGCCCAGCCCTCGATCAGCGATCACTGGCGATAAGTCGGCAGTCAAGCATTAAATAACTAATTGCCAAGCGGCAAACAAACGTCATCGCATCGGATCGAAACGATCTCCTTCCTTCTTCTCCGATTTATGGTTTTTTTTTTTAAAGGCTTTTTTGTTTTTTTATTTGATTAGACCAACCCAAAACACAGCAGGCCAATCCCCGAATAAAATACCAAACAACGACGGCACGTCCCCGGGTTGATAAGTCTTCCTGTTTTCTTAACTTGTCACAGTCAAAGTTCAATAAAATCAATTAAACTTAAGTAAATGAGTAACCCACAATTAAATACAGCTTTCCTTAAAGTTTTTTTACTGCTCGAAATCCTGTTAAAGATTATAAAATCATACAAAGCTTAATTGCTTGAGTAATAGTTCAATACAATCTGAAATAAGAGGGAAATTTATATATATTACATGTATATATATTATTTATTTATTTATTAGGAGTACTTACTGTATCCAAATTCGTTGTTTTTATTTTTTTGGCACTGCCTTACATCAATCTAATTTACGTTTATGTGCGACGTCTACCAATACCATACGAAGTGTGCAAAACGTTCTAGATGTTCGCGCGCGGGGCACGTAATTGAATGCGAATGACTTAATTTCCTATGGATTTCTATTCATTTTTATGGCCTGACCGCAATTATACAATACATTAAGGCCGCATTAACATTTCCGGTCCGAAACATCGCTTATTACAACAAGTTTTTGGGTGGAAATCAGCACAGAAACTGAAAGGTTCTTAGGAGGCACACCACCCAAGACACACACGTGTCTGTGACTTTTGGCGGGTTTCTCGGTTTCAGTTTCGGTTTCTTTCATATTTCATATTTTCGTATCTAAAAAGAAAAAAACACAACAAGCAACAAAAAAGAAGCCTAAACTGCGGAGAAAAGTTCGTTAGCAACACGTAACCCCGGTGGTGCCATTAAACCCATTATGGAAACTCGTTTCGTGGATGTGTGGTGGCTCAAGGGGATTTTCCACTCGCATTTTCGGCCTTTTTTTTTTTTTCTTTTGGGTTTTGGATTTTTGGAACAACTTTCCAGCAAAAAAATAGTGAAACTGCGGAAATTCAATGTTGTTCGTTTACTTGTCGAGAAATGTATCTCTGGGATGCTAGATAAATCTTAACAAAAAAAAACTGAAAATATGAAAACTTCTTAATTCAATCAGATAAATCCAAGGAATGAGCAACTATTTGTTCAGAAAAGTATCTTTTGGAAGCTGGATAAATCCGAGTACATTTTAATAAATTCCTAATCAGATGATTACAATTTGAAACACATTTTTGACTCACTTTATTTTGTTTCGATACCTTATTTTTGGCAAAACTTTCACGCAAAAACTTCCCGCTTGTATCTGTATCTCCCCATGTGCATTTGAATCTGTATCTATGTATCTGCGCAGCAGCCACACATGCTGCAAATGCGTCGTCATCTTAAAGGCTTAAATATCTTCGAGTCTTTGGGTTCTCTTGGAGTCTTCAGCTGTTGCCATGCGCCACCAGACATTGAAGATCTTCGGCTTGGTCCCCCATAATCAACATGACATGCCCTCTATATACTCGAAGGATGTGTGCCAATATTTCCAACTAAAAACCCTTTTGAAAACACACACAAACAAATGCATAAAAAATAAATAGAAAGAGTAATACGATTTTGAGATACCCTGGCATGAAATTTGTCTATCCTAAAATGCTTTATAAATTATGCTGTGTATCTTGTAGCTTAAAAAGCAAGTAAAGGTCTGAGTTAGGTATAAAATCAATTAAAATTATATCTAAAAAGGAAATATAATATATATTTAATATAGTATCCCCTAAAGTGTATACAGAGTTTGCCAATCTTTTGCCCCACAAAGTTTCTTTTGAAGTTTTCCCCTCCATTGTGTTCCTCGGTTCGGTCTTCCCTTAATGATCCCCTTCTATATGCTATATATACCATTTATATTCGCGCTTTATGGTCGCAATTCGTGCCTACGTTCCCTTGGGATCTTTGGATCTTCCCTCTGTATATGATACACACATACTTATACACACAATTCGTATATATATACATATATCCGTTGGGATTCATTCAACTTTTGCTGTTGTTGCTAACTTGAGCGAATATATGAATGAATCGTATTTAAGCCATAATGATCGTGATCATCACGACCACCATGATGATGATGATGATGCCTATGAGGATGATGATAATAATAATGAGATGATGACGATGCAGTTGATGAGTTCGGTGGCCACAAAAATAGAAACACGCGCGCCTTGCATTTCCGTTTTGGCAATGCGGCCAAAAAAGAAAGGAAATAAAACTAACACAAACTTATAGCAGGAAGGGGGAGAGATTAACCAAAGTAATATTAATAATACAAATATTAATAATTTTGATGCTATTTAAGATTCTTTGGGGTAGAGCCTGGGGTGATTGCACACACGTGCCCACAACGATCTCATCATCATCATCGGCGAACTTTTGTCGCCTTTATTAAACGCTTTGCAAACTGGTTTTACTTAATTTTTTTTTTTTTTTGCGCAATTTTATCATTCCAAGTTCGATTTGGTTTCAGATTTTGGAATTCAGTGCGGGCGCCTCTATAAATCACACGCCCAACGATCGGCCAAGGGGGCGTGAATGCCGCCAAAATAACAACAACTTACCCCACAGTTTAAAAGAGCTCCTCTCTTACTCCACTCTTCGTGGTGGTGCACTGAAAGAAATATTCAAATAATAAATTATTTAATTATATTATAATAAAGTAAATACGTATAATGAAAAAAATTATATATTTATAACAACCTTTTCAGTTCCATTCATTATTGCTAAAATACTTTCTGGCTTAGAATTACTGATGAGATTGTGATCTTAGCAAGAATTAATCCTAAATATATTTAAAAATTGCTAAATTAACTAAGCTTACTGATGAGACTATGTAAACTGCCTTAAAAACCATTAAAAATTAAATTATAACTAAGAAGTAATCAAAGTTAAATTAGATAGTTGTGTTTCGTTGTCGAAAAGTGGATTTTTGATTAGTTCTTTGATTAAATAAACCCTCTTAGCCCTTCATAAATAAAACATATAATATGTATTTTTTGTGGGGTACAATTGAATTACATAATTTTATTCGCTGTGTATGGGAGGCAGGGGGTGGTTTTTTTTGGCAGGTGTACGCACATGGAACGGCGCTAGGCACGAACTGGTACCTGTTTCTCGGAGTCGTCATTTTGACTGTCTTTCGGCGATGTCTTGTGTTTTTTTTTTTTTCCTAAAATTATATATATTTGTTGCTTTTTTCTGGCTTATACTGTGTTGTATCTGAGTGTGTGTTCATTTCTTCTGATGCTTCTGCCGCTGCTCATTTCTCGCCATAAACAACAAATTGCCGAAATTCCGAGATCCCCATTTATGACGGTGCCCAGTGAAAGCGAACCAGCAGATGATGAACTTTTCGTTTTTAATGTGCTGTCTAAAAATACGAAAAGCAGAGAGTCCGTTCTTATTGAGTGTTAGACAAATAAAAAAAAAATAAAAGAACAACAGCCGCGAAAGATTCTGGGAAAAATATTCAGGAAGCCATTAAATGCATTTGATCCATAAATCAAGCATAAATACAAATCAAGATGTAGATCTAATGAAAGAAATTCGAAATGATCATTTAATGTTTGTCAATATAATTTAAAAGGTGCATAAATTTAAAAGTGGCTTGCATTTCAGAGTCTCCAAGTTAATTTAACGATTTTTATAAGTGATTGATGTCTTAAAAGGATTTCTTTAGAAGATAAGCCATGCCAAACACTTAAAGAAGGAACATAAAAACTATTTTAAATCGCATTTAATTTTAACAAAAGATGCAGATATAAAAAACAAAACTATTTTTGCAAACAAGTTTCTGCGATATTTGCTCGGCTGTACAAACTAGATTTCGGTCCAAAAAATATTGATCAGAATAATCCCAATTATCGGGACAAAATATTTTAAGGCCAATTCAAAGTCATCACATTACCTGGCAGATATACGTAGGCTTTAGACTTTTGTGGAATATTATAATCAACATGTTATCGGGGACAGTTCAAGACACAGTTCAAACAATCCAAACATTTGCCCAAAAGTATCAAAATTTTTGCCGTTTGTTTCGCTTCCAAAAACCGATTACCACTGTAACACGCCCTACGATATCGCGGATCGAATCGAACCGAGCAAAGTTTGTCTCCCAGCCTAGTTTTCCGCAAAAGATTGGAAGGGGGATAACAAATTGAATTCAGCTGAAATCATCATCATCACAATCGTCATCACTTCACAGAGCGAGAGGAAGAGAGAGAATGAAACGGCTTCAGCAGCATCAAGAAGCGAAATTCGGCAGGACAGCTAAATAAGTGGGTTTGAGATGCATAAATCTATATACATATATTAGGAAATAATGGCAGCCCTTACAGTTCGTATCTTGAAAGTATTTACTCGTTACTTGTTACTCTTCACTTACCTATTGCTATTCGCTACTCGCAACCATCCTTAAATAGCTCTCATAAGGTGATTTATCAAGTTTAAAGACTCAATGTAAGACATTTGTATGTGTTCTATGTCCCCTTAACTCGTTACTAGTTACTAGTTAGTGTAATAGTTATATGATGGTAAATCCCAACCCAGATTTGTAACTACTTTTTACTCGTTGCTGCTTTGGCATATTCCTGAAAATATAGTAACCAAAAGATCACATTAACCTTTAAGCTGAAACTAATTTGAAATGTTACATTTACTCGTTACTTCTTAGACGTTACTATCTTTTAAAAGAAAACCCTTCCTAAGGAACAGTACCTACCTTAAGATTTATATTTACAATTTACCCAAAATATGGGATTTTAAGATCCCTCTGCCAAGCTATAAAACCCGACCTGCAAGGCTATGGAAAACACCCACTTCGATAAACAGATACAGATACAACTCCCTGATATACATACTCGTTATCTAAGTAGGAAGCTTGTAGGGCACGTGGTCAAAACCTGGCCAAAAGCCCCACAAACACGGTGTGACTTGGCCTAGGTTTTTGCTTTTGCTCTTTGGCTTTCGGTGTGTGTTTCCTATCATGCCCGAAAGAGAGGCCAATAGAGATATAGAGAGAGATAGCTGCAGCCACAGTGCGATGTCGTAGAGTTCGCCGTATTCCCGCTTTATCAGCACCACCCGGTGGGTGATTCACTGTGTCGTCATCGGAAAGTGGATTGTGAGCGGCTCTGCTGCGGCTCTGTGTCTCTGTGACTCTGTGTCTCTGGGTTTTTTTTTCGCGCTCGCGTATATTTTCTTGGCGACCAGCTTTTTGTTTATATCGCGAGCGTTTGCTAATCGCGCCATTTAGTTGGTTTTCAACTGCAAGTGCAGGCGGTTTGCCTTTCAAAAGCGACAGAATATACATATATTATATATTCAGGCAAACACAATTAATTCAAGCGCGTTTATGTCTGCAGCGGTGCAATGCATTTCTTTCTCGAAGATTTCTTGCAGTTACATCTGCCAAAGATTTGTAAGTTGAGACAATGCCATAAAAACCAAAGAAATCATTATGCGAAAGTTGATTTCATTTAAATTTAAAACAAGTTTGTAATCTGTTACTAATCCAATATCTTTTCTATTACCTTACAGATGACAAGATGCAGCGTTGCAATCAGAACAACCCAAACAACCAAAACAACCAGAACAACAACATTAACACCTCCAATCAAAATAATAACAACAAACGCTGCTCTCAGAAATATACTGGCAGCAGCAACACAAACAACCTAGCGATGGCCTATCAACAGCAGCAGCAGCATGCCACATGCAACACGGCAGCTAATGCCAATGGCAACAAGCATGGCACACGCAAAAATCGCTACAACAAGCAGCAGCAGCAACAGCAGCAGCAGCAACAATCCTTTGGAAATATTCAGAAGCGAAACTGCGGACTACCCGGAAACGGAAGTGAGTCCTCCTCGCCGAACAACAACTGGCTGGAAAGGGGCTACGGACACCGACTGGCCAATTCTTCATGCATCGAAGGTGAGTGCTCTCCGCTCTCTCAACTATTTTTCCACCTTTCCCTAAGAGTCTATTTATTCAGTTGCATATTGCAAGAGAGATTCATATTTATTTTAATTAATATTTACTGTTTATTATACAATTTCCCACTTTGTAAGCACTTTGCTCATTAACCCACACAATCTGGTAATTATTTAAGTCATGTGAATCATGGTAAAAGCATTTTGTCGCTTCTTGGCAATATCATTAACGAATTTCGTTGGCTTTAACGCGGTTTTAGTCAGCTCTTACACCCACCTTGTAGTATCTCTTGGCGAGACAGAAGAAACCCCGCCTTTTGTAGCTGATTCACACAACATGCCTTTTGTTTTTATTTATTTTTTTGTTTAATAAAATTCCAAGCAAATCGGCCGGCATTCGAAGTGAATCACTCGAAGCTATAGCGACGTCATCAACGGTAATGGAAATACGAGAATGAGTAGGGCAATATGGGAATTGAAATCGAAATCGGAATAGTAAGGGAATTTTTAAAAAATATGTTCAAGGGTTTTCTTTTATATTAAACCATATTTAGGAATATAAATATAAACTCTAGGAATATTAATTAATTTATTTAAATTGTGAGAGAGTCAAGCATATGTTTAAATAATAGCATATAAAGTCAAACTCAAATGATTCTCAATGTTTTCTATAATTCTCCATACAAACAAATCTACATATTTTCCTAGCTCAAACGTTTTGAAATTATCGTAATGACAGGGCACATATGACATACTATATACTATACATATATATATATTAATCAATCAATTAATCAAACTGGGTCCTAAATTTACCCCACTGCGAATAAATATTATATAAAGACCCCCTCCCTTATGCACTTGAAAAGTGAAAAGTGGCTCTCTAGCTATATCTATTTATGGTATCAGTGGGTATTTCTTATCGATCTGGGTCTATCTATAAGTATATATCTATCTACAAGTATCAACCGAAAAAAAATCCTGAGTTGTTAACATTTCAATTAACTTTCTGGACACTTTAAGGGTACTTACTTATACTTATACTTATACTTATATATATATATTTATATAGATATAGATACATGTTACTATATATACGGTGACACGGCTCTTGACTTTGTACACAAATAAGAAAATTGCAGGAAATCCTCGCTTAGGCTGAATGAACCTTGTATTGGAACTATTCAAGCGAGGTATAATGTATATTTATATTAAAAGAGATCAGCAGGTGATTCTTTATTATTATTATTCTTGGGCTTTCGCTTTCGTTTTCGCTTTCGTTCGCATTAAAAATCAATTAAAAATTTGATGAATGAAAGAACGCAAACGAAAGCGAAAGAAGAAAATTAAATAAACAAACAAGAGCATAGCGAAAAGTCGTAAAGAAATCATCAGCGTAAGAAGCATAAATAAAATATTCCAAAATTCTGTTTGCCAAACGATTGAGAATTAATTTTAAAATTTATGCGCATTCCGAATTTACAACAGAGCTGTGGAGCTTAAGATGTAGATGCCTATTTATCGCAATTTTGATTCTAGAGATAGACACAATATTGATATTAATCGATTTAAAATCCAGTTTTTTACAAAATATTCTTTTTTATGTTTTAGTACTGAGTATAGTAATTTATAGTTATTTTTAATAGTTTTAAATATGTTTTTTTTATCGAAAATTATTGTATGGAAGGGTTTACTAAAAAGAGCGATTTAAAATCGATTTTTGATTTGTTTCTTTTCAAGCTCTACTTTTACATTTTATTAAAGTTTTATATAGTTTATTGATAGACAACTATGATTGCAAAAATAATTAACTGAATAATTGGAAACGATTTAAAATCGATTTATTGCTTTAAAAATATATCGAAAACTTGGGTTCTTTACTATTGAGTGACCTTTCCAGGGGTTATAATCTGTTTAGGGCTTATAATTTCCCCGAAAAATCCATTATCTAGTGAATATTATTCCGTGTCAAATTTTCCACATCTTTAATCAAAAAAAAAATCAGGCAAAACTTTCCAGAATCATGCCTAGATTTTATTTGTTATTATCGTTGTATATGTATATACATTAGGTGTGCACATATATTTGCCTTTGGGAAAGCTAAGACGCAATAGAGGAGCAGCTGATTAGCGTTCAGATTTTTCAGTTCTCACAGTCAGCTGGCGCCTTTTCGACCATATATAGTATTTGTTGTACTTATGTACATGTTTGTCACCGTATCAGGTGTATTATATTGGCTGTAGTATCAGTCGTCGATCGATCGGGCGTTTGCAGGTTGGCTTTTTGGTCAAACGATGAACTGCTGATAATCGCACTTGGGAGGAGCAATCATTGCGTAACTGATCGTTTTTGTCATTGATTAGCACTTGGCCGGAAAGCTTCTCGATTCTCAATTCTCGATCTTCTCATTGGTCTCCAGAGATTGCACAAGCCAGGCGAAAAATTCGCACAATAGCGTTAAGTGCCAAAAACAATACAAACTAAATAATAATACAATTCCAGGTGGGTTCTTCCGTCTCAACAATTAGAGTGACTGCGGAAGGACAAACCTTCATCGGTTTTGAAGTGTTTTCAGCTCGAAAAGGTTGTTCAAAATAATTATTTCCAGTCAAGGAAAAATATATAAGCCACTAGTACTTCCTAGTTATATAGAGAAAAATATTTAAGAAATATTTTAAACCTTTTAAGGAATGAAAAATATATATTGTTTTGTTTTTCAAAGCTTACTAACCTAAGTAAGGATCAAACTTTTTAAGTTACTAAATTTTATAATATCAAGAAAAAATTACAATATTTTTCCATATTTTTATAATGGCAAATTCAATTTCATTTCCCGTCTAGACCAAGTAATTATTTTAAAGCCATTAACCACAAAGATTTTATGTTTTCTTAAATTTTTCCCCCCTGTTGAAAACCCTCAAAAACCTTCCTCATTTTGGCGTAATATTTCACAAAAGCCAAGCTCTTGACTTACACATACATTTCCCATTAAAATGTTATGACCAAAACGGGTCTTAAACATATATGGCTCCTCCACTCATTATTAGATAATTGTTTTGGCCAAAAAGGAATGGCTTGCACGGCTTCTTCGGTGGCTGCGGTTTGCGACTGCATTTTTCACGCCCCACTCATGGATCGGATTTATAAGTATTTCTTTCACCTTTCTCTCCCTCCGCCAATTATTTGCCAGTGGGTTAGTAGTGAGTAGTGGGTAATACGAGTGAGCGAAGCTCCAAAAGAGGCGACAACTTGAACTCATTTCTTGTTGGCCATTTGAAGTTGGTGCCAAGTAACGGTGCCGCCATAACACCTACTTACAGTGGGGGTAGAAAGTATGAATAGAGTAAAATTTAGGGAATTTTTTAAAAATATTTAAAGCACTTTATTTCAATTTAGCCAAAATAAATCAAAGTTTAAAATCTGTGTATATATAAGAATATAAGTTTATGAACCCCACTGTATGCCTAGTTCGTGGCCTGGTCTCATTATTAGCCCATTAAATATCTCTGCTGCCGCTGTGGAAATCTCAAGCCACATAACAATCGTTTAAAAGTGCTCGCAATTCCGTTTATTATTGCTCTCGGCATCAGCATCATCATCATCATCACATCATTCGCATTTCTTTGGCGATCTTTGGAATAGCTATGCCACTTAACCCCTCATTGCCCCGCGGCAGTGTCTGCGTCCGAGATTCACCGACTTGCTGGCCATAGTCAAGGTTAGCCTGTTCGGCCATTTACCCGCCTCGGATCTCTCCTCAGAGATCTTGGATTGATCACACAACCCTAGGTTCAAGGGTCAAAGAAATATTCAAAATTGAATTAATTAAAATTAATCTTGAATATCAGAAACACTAGATCGTTTAAATATATTTTTTATATCAAAACATTGCATTCTTAAAGGTTAATCCCTAACCATAAACCATAAAGAATAGAAGGATTAGATTTAAGCAGGAATACAGACAGCGTGAGACAGGGTCTTTTTTCCAAAGAAGTAACTATTTAATCTTACTAAGAATTATGTAATAAAATTAACATTAACGAGTTTTTCATCCCGTAAACCTTTTAACTTAAAACAAATACGAAATAAAACCCCTTGGGCTATTCTTAGAAATTTTATCAGAAGGGTAAATATTATTGTAGATTGTTTTTTAGGACTAATTAGGACATAAAGATATAAAGATTACCAATCGGTTGGCTGATAAAAATAATATAACCCCAGAGACTAGCGGGTGAAATATATACGATGTCAGAGTTCCCAGGTATTATCTAATGATTTGATTACAACAATGTCCAGATTGCGTGGCGTGCATATGCCCCCCATAGTATTTCCATGTAGTATATTTAAATATTATATCTAGTTTACCCTTAGATACTGTTTTAAGTTGGCTGTGGCGATTTGATTTGCTTTTTACGGCTCGCATTTTTGGCTTGAAAATTATTATTAAATCTTTGTGCCTCCTTCTGCTGACCTCAATGCATACAACACGCACCATATATATATATATATATATATATATACGCATAGTATATGTGTATTTGATTAATAAAACTCATATTAGTTTACATTAAAAGCGACTCGCGCGGACTGTGCTTGACGGGATGGGATGTTGTGACATACGTGAGCGTGTTCGTTTCGGTCACAATTAACTATCGCTATGATGTTTTACGAGTATATTATCTTTGTTATTGCTATTGCTATTTATTGTTGTTGTTTTTAGTTTTTTTTTTTTGCTATTTAACTAAGCTCAAAGCCAGGTTTTCGGACCTCATTAAAAATGCACAAGACCAATTGCGAGACGCCAACGACGACGACGACGACGATGAGACGAGTAATTTTTTGTTTGTTGTCTCTTTGGCACAGGAAGAGCCTCGAAGGTCAGCCAAAGTAGTTGAGGAATATTAAATATTAAAAAAAAAAAAAGAACGTAAAAAGAAAATTGTATCTCCGCCAAGATTCAGCATCTCGCAGCTCAAAATGGGTCAAAATTCAGAAGCTATAACATCTATGACATCACTCTTGATATTTATTGAAAATCAGAACCGATAAAAGCTATCTTGACAGTCGGCGATAACCAATTAAATATCGGTGCATGGAAACCCAAACGTTTTCGGGTATACTAATATACCATAGTATTAAGTATGAGTAAATAGATTATAGTAATTTACGATCTGGGACGATTCATCATTTAACAGCTGTGTTGAAAACTCTCCTCGATTTCGGCGTGATTATTTTTTCTACTTTTTTCGGGATTGCCGTCGCGTCGCTTTGCTGATTAGAATTTAATTTTTTTTTGCTACTTTCTCACACGGAAACAATCACTGCTGCTGGCTGTTGCCGTAGGTAACTGCAAAAATATTGGGAAATAATACTTACTGGACACGCACATGCATCTTATCACTGCCCGGTAACCAAATGTGGGTAGCCTTCGGCTCTATGGGAGTCTAGAGTCTAGACTCTAGACTATATGGACGGAATATAGTACTGAAATATCGCACTTGGCAAATATTCTGGGTTGAAATGCACTAGCCACTGATTGGATTTCGAAAGGGAAACAAGGCTGCTGATTGTCGGCAGATATATAAAGCTCTTACAAGAAATTAGATGGGATATAGATTAGGAATGGCTATTATCTAATGCCACAGTCGATAAATTTATCGATTTTGAAATGAAGCACAATAAATCAATGTTCGTTTTTGATATATGCAACAAATATGATCGGTAGAAAAGAAAAATAAATTGTATAACATTTTCTGGATATATTTTATGATAATATCCATATTTTAAAATTAAATCTGATATTTCTCAATATTATCTGTCATATTTATAATTTCCAATAGTAATTGAGAGTAGTATCGATATCAATCTTCTCGATATGCATCCCTAATCATGATATATGAATATATTATTAACTATTCCCAATTACTTGGAAGTTTAATATAAAAAAACAAATTTTTCCAGCTTGCGTGCTGTTTCCCTGCTTGAAAAACATTTACATCTCGTTATGTAGTTTATTTAAATCAATCTTTCCGTGCTGGTCATATAAAATAATATGTCACGAGCGCCTTTTACAATGTATGTATGTGTATATAATTTATGTGGTATATATATATTCATAGATTATCATTTGAGCCCCTGACACGTTAGTCTCACTTATTTAACTAAACTATCTAATCGCTGGCTCTCAAGTGTTTTTATATCAGTCCAGTTCTCTTCTTTTTTTTCTGTTTTTTTGTTTGGAATTATAGTAGAGCCGCCTTATGGTGTTACCCCTTCTAAGGTTAAGGACTGGGTTTTCTTCGAATTGTTATGTTATTTAAAATTCGAGCATACCCCGCCTAAATCTAACTATGTTTACCTTTGAATCGGATGTATATTGTATATATTCTTATATGATACTTCTCAAGGCTCTTTGGGGAGTTTGGCGCGTGTTGGTCAGGCGATAAGGGCTACATTTTGGGGTCCCCTGTCGTAAAAGCGTTTAAAAACAACATTTCGGCTGCTGCTGGTTGACAGATGGCCAAAACCGAAGCCAAAAACCAAACACCAGCACGCCCAAAAAAAAATTGGCCACGCCTTATCTAATCGATGACCACGCACACCCCAAGCCCCTATGTGATGGTCATACTTATACCATAACTACACCATAGCTATATATAATGCATATACATACATATGTAAACAATATATTTCGATCGATCCCCAGCTGATATCATTTCTCCCCCCGATCATCCCACATCTGGAATCCAGATCACGTCTGGGTGCTTAGTCCGATGACGACGCGTCGTCCTTCGAGTGAAGCGAAGTCAACAAACCCACCTCGCCATATGATTTATCTATGCGCGCTTTGAAATTCAATTTTTCGCAGCCCCTCTTCGTATATATATATATGGTTTCTGGGGGGAAAAATATACAAGCGCGTGTTAAGGAAGTGCTTGAGCGTGCTTTTCACTACAAGGAAGCGGATTGTGTGCGGATTGCATTTCGCTAATTTACAATTTTCACAATTTCCATGGGGAAAGAGCGAAAGAGTGACAGAGATGCGGGTAGGAAGCGGATCGCTGAGTAAATTCAGAGTGCCAGAGATAAGAAAATGTCGTCGACTACGACGATGAGAACGTCATAAGTCTCCCTGACTGACAGATGACACTTGAGGGACTCGGAAGACATAAGTACATGAGTACATAAAGCATAACATGGTTGAGTTGGGCTGTAGATTCCCATATCCTGGCCAAGAAATTGAAATCATCGAAGTATAACAAAGATATGACTGTGCCAGCGATAATTATTAATTTATTTATAAAAATAAATATTATTTTATATGTATCGTTGTTGGGCTTTGTTTAAAGAATTAATTATTATCATATAAAAATATTGAAAATAATCGACAGAGTACAAAGACTCAACTTTGCAACTTGTAATAATCGATAGCCAGGCAATCATCTGCATTTAGGCAAGATTATCAATTTATAAACGAAAATATTACAATATATTTATAGCTCTGGGTTTGTGTCCAAAGACTTGAAGTAATATTTAAATAAAATATGAAAGCAATCAACAGAAACGATAGGAATCCTGGCAAACGCTTGCATTTCTGTATTTATATTAATCGAATCCAACCGATAACCACGATATATTAATCGTGAAGGTGGACTTTGTCCAAAGACTTGAAACTACATATATTCAAATGGAAATGAAGTCTTAAATATTTCATATTTAAATAAAAACGCAAGTGTGCATAATTATGATATGAATAGGTAAGAGAAGCGTTGATAGATTGGGTCCAATAAATGTGAGCTTTTTGTTGAATTAATATTCATAAATTCTGGCTAAACAGCTTCCATTAATTAAGTGGACGCCTGGTCTTGCATATAAATGTAAACCCCACGAAAATATTTGGCAACAGGTCACAGTTTGGGATTTGGAACCCCTTGGCAACACCCAACCCCGTACCCCTTTTTTCATGTTTTATTTTTTTTTTTTCATTTTTGTTTAAATGATTAAGTTGAGAACGAGAATTGAAATGGGAATGGGAATGAGGAGAATGAGAAGGCGAATGCGAATGCGAATGGGGGAAATGATGAGTTAAATGCGGAAGCCGCGACAGCATGAAGCGCTTAATAGGTAGAAAAAAATAATAATAGCAGGCGGCATCTATAATAGTCACAATAAAATGTGTATAATTGTAATGCGTCAACACACACACTGTGTACACACACACGCCCCTCCACGACCCCCCTTTCGGGTGGCAACAAAGCCAAATAGAGCTGAACTAGCTAAATTCGAGGTAGGAACCCGCCCCGTACACACATGCGTCAATTTCCAGTCATGCGTAACCTTCCCTAACTCGATTTCACACTGCACAAAAAAATGTGTTGCAAGAGGATTCTAAAAAAATATATAAATATATAAATTTGAAACCTGGGCTCGCTTCGATCATAGTGCCCGAGACACATTCCTTCACTTCAATCTGTCGCTTGCCACAAATCATACACACATCATACGGAATACGAATCACCAGTTCGTTCCGAATTTCGGCCCAATATAGTCACAAAACTGTGGAGCTGCCTGCTCCCCCTGGGGATATAAAGACTTCTGAGGACGACACCAGAAGTGAGAAAATTCGTCCAGATGTTGGCAAGGTATGGGATAACCCTTCTTCATATCTGAACTCAGCAATGATTTAGCAACTCGATCCAACATAGATACATCTTCAATAAAGAATGGACGAGGCCAGGACATTTTCTGTTCCCGTGGCATAGGCAGAGGCGCCTGGTAGCCCTGGGAGATTCACATCCACAGTCTTGAGCCGGCGAAACATGAAGAGGAGAGAAAATATTTCTTCGTTGACATTCATAACCTCACATTTTTAGGCAGGAGAAAGCACTAACACTTTTATCCAAAAACTATGTACGATGTTACTACAATTGTTTTCTACGAATAAAATTTGTATAAAAAATTGAACAGAACAATGAAGTTACATACATTTTTGCACCAGCAAATTATTAATTTATTTATTATTTAATAACGTGTTAATATTTAATTGAATATTAAAAAGAATATCAATTAAAAGCCCACTCTTCTGTTTTCTCAGTGTATGCTAGATAGATAGATAGAGCCGCAATAAGAGAGAGAAAAAGAGAGCGCAACTATGTGTTACGTAGAAACAGCGAAAGATCGAAAAGCACGTGGCGAGCGTTGATAAGCTTCGTTTTGCGTGTGTTTCTGTGTGCGTACGAGTGTGTGTGTGTGTGTGTGTGTGCGGGCGTGTGTGCCCTGTTATCACCGTTAATTTGGCTTAGCTAGAAATTTGAATTTCGAATTAAATAAACATTTGTGCATATTTTATTTTTATTTAATTACCACAAAAATCCAAGAATTCACAGGCAGATAAGGTGTGTGGGAATTTGTCGCATTCTAAAAACGAATTACAATTAATGTTTAACAAGAATTAGCGCAATTCAAAGAATCACAATAAAAATATTATCAAAAAAAAATGAGAATATATTTAATTCAAAGAAAGGCTTTGGATATTAATACAATTTATAGAAAGGTCATAAATATTTCAAATATATTTTAAAACAAAACAGAAACAATTTATGAAAATAATAACTCCTGAAATAAAGTTACAAACAGACCAATAATTTAATTAAATCAAATTAAATATAATTGCCCGATACTAATGCCTCTAATAATGGCTCTAAATGCGAACTAAATGGTAAATTGACCTAAAATGGTTATTTTGTTGTACTAACTTAGTTTGTTAAATTATATTAAATTGATTTCAATTAAAATAAGTGCAACAACTATTAATAAAGCCATTAATATATTAAATATGGGCTTCAGAGATGCAAATTGAGTGAAATATATTTATGGGAAGGAAAATTAATTTTAAAATAAATTAATATTCAGTATACAGTCTTATTAGCCTTATAAAAACTAACCCAGAACAGTTTTCCGCATTCAAATTAATGTATTTTTAGCTTTGTTATTATATTTTTAAGCTTTAATATTAATATTTTAAAATGAATTGTATATTATAGAATTAGAAAAACTAGAAAATCGACCTCTGCTTTACGTTTACTAATTATTTTTTTATTATTTCCCCCCATAAATATTTTATTTACATATTTTTAGAATTTACAAGCTGCTAAAATCTTCACAAATTTCTGTTTATTCAATATATTTCCATAATTTACCCAAATAAATATTTTTGAAAATTATTTTAACCCTTTCTCTCCATTGTCTTCTCTTGCAGACAAATTCCTGGGCCAGCACAATCCGGGCCACCGCAACAGCACAAGCAGCGAGGACACCAGCGAGGACATCGAGTCGAGCAGGGAGCATCTGAGCAGGACCAAAGGCAATGCTCTCCTCCCAGCCGGCAGCCACCAGGGGGGGCAAGGCAACAAGTCGCGCTCGAAGCGCCACCAAAAGACACGCAACCAGCAGCAGCAGCAGCCACAACAGCAACAGTCACTGTCAACCGATCCTGGCCAGAAGTTGACCGGCAAGAGTGGCAAGCAGAATGGCAGCGGCAAGTGGAATCGCCAGCAGAATGGCCAAAATGCGGTGAATCCCCCCCAGCAGCAGCAGCAGCAGCAACAACCAAAGCGTGGCAACAACAAGAAAAAGAACCACAACGGCGGGGCAGGTGGCAACAACAACAACACACACAACCACAATAATCCCAACAAGAACGGAACACACAACAATCCCACATCGCGCAAGCATCTGGCCAGCACCAGCACCGACAGCACCTCCTCCTCCTCGTCGGCCCTGAGCTCACCCACCAGTTCGCCCACCAGTTCCCCGCATGTGAATGGGAATCGCAAGAGGATCGAGCGATCCCTAATGCCGGGAGCCGCACTCGAGTGGCGCCGGGAGCGAGAGCGTGGCCGTCAGAATGCTAACTTTTTGGTGCCGCCATTGCGTCAGTACGAGCAACTGGAGGTGGACGACAGGACACTGGTGCAGCAGCTGCGTCGCCATGTCATCGATCATCATCTGCTTCGAGTGTACGGGTATCCCGTGGAATCGGTGGTCCATGACGGGGCCATCGAGATCTTCAAGTGTATGCCCCACATGAGCTTTGCCGCCGCTTTGGCCGAGACTGCGCCAGCGGTCACCTTGATCAACTGCCACGATGGATTGATGCAGCGGGAACTGGAGTCAAGTGATTCGGGTAACAGCTCGCCGCATTCTGGACTGGACTCTGAGTCCGGTGGCGACTGGAGCGGCAGCGAGTGCGAGTCCAACTCGGGATCATCATCATCATCGTCGTCATCGTCAGCGTCAGCGTCATCGTCAGCGTCATCGTCCTCGTCGTCATCCACCTCCTCCTCCTCCTCCAATACCTCAGCCGGAGTTCTGAGTCTGGCCGAGCTCAAGTACTGCCAGTACGTCCAAGTGGAGCGCAGCCTGGCCAAGCCCTGTGCCCGCTGCAAGCGTCACTTTCTGGTGGACGAGCTAACCGGGGAGTATCTCTCCCAGGAGGAGTGCCTCTACCATTCGGGCAAGTATCAGCGCTACTACGATGGCGTCAGCATGGGACGCTGGAGCTGCTGCAGCGAGAGTGACGAGTCCTCGCCGGGATGCTGTCACGGCGATCGGCATGTGTGGACCGGCTCCGTGGTGGGCGTGAATGGTCCGTACTATGACTTTGTCCGGACCCAGCATCGCGAGGAGGCAGAGGATGATCAGCAATCCTCCGTCCCCGCTGTCTATGCCCTGGACTGTGAGATGAGCTATACGGGACGTGGACTAGATGTCACCAAGGTCTCGCTGGTGGCCCTCAACGGGCAGCTGGTGTACGAGCACTTTGTCCGCCCCGAATGCGATATTGTGGACTATAATACCCGGTATTCGGGCATCACAGAGCGCGATTTGCGCTCCGGCGGCGGTGCCAAGAGCCTGGCCGAAGTTCAGCGTGATCTCCTGCAGTTAATATCCGCCGATACCATACTGGTGGGTCATGGCCTGGACAATGATCTGCGCGCACTGCGTCTGGTCCACAATACCCTGATCGATACCTCCATCTCGTTCCCGCACTGCAGCGGCTTCCCCTACCGGCGGGCGTTGCGTCACCTGACCAAGATCCACCTGAAGCGTGAGATCCAGACCGGGGACGGCACCACCGGTCACAGCAGCTTCGAGGATTCGCGGGCATGCATGGAGCTAATGCTCTGGCGGATCAATCGGGAGCTCCTCGATCCCAACTGGAGCTGGGATGATTGATGCCAGCAATTGTCAGCAGTTGCCAGCAGGGGAGGGAGGGGGCGGTGGGTAGAGGGTAGAGGGTAGAGTAGTAGTAGGGGGGGGGCCAGCAAGTACTTTTAGTTGTAGGATCTAGGATCTAGGATCTAGGAACTAGGAACTAGGAACTAGCCACTAGCCACTAGCCACTGGCCACTTAGCCATCGTTCGTCGTATTCAGAAAAAAATAAATACATAAATAACAGAAGAAAAAACCCAAAATCTCAGCCGGTGCCCGGAGTGCCAACTGGCGATCAGAGGATGATATCAATGCTGGCGGGACATCTGGAGGGAGGCCAGCCCAGATGCCGTGTCAGGATGCATCGCCTTGTGATAGCCAGCCGGAGGGGTTGCGGCGCTTACATACATATATATATATGTAGATATATATACAAGAAAATCAACCAACCACAAATGACAATGAAACAAAGCAACAACTACAACAACAAACGAAAGGAAAACAAGTAAAGAAATCACCTATAATATATATATATTTTGTAAGCGTATATTTATAGACAAGAAAAAAAATAGAACTTTAATCTACATATATATGTATGTATATGTATGTATATAAGCATATTGTTTTTTTTTTTTTAAGTGTTTAATTTTTTTGAACCACGAGAAAATGTACTGAAGTTTTAGCTGTGATGTTTTTTTTCACTTTCTCACACATATTTACACACACACACACACATACACACAAAAAAAAAACAAAAAACCCACAAAAATATATACATATAAAATACACTAAAATCTTTTTAGAGAAACCAACACGAAAGGCAATCCAAATACTTTTATTTTTGACCAAAACTTTCAAAGCAAAAAAAAAAAAAAGAAAAACAATCACTCCATTTTAATCATAAAATTAACATTTAGGTTTTCGTTTCGATTTATTATTATTATTATCCTCTTATGTTTATTATTATTTTTTAGTTCGAGTACGAATGAAGCATCTCATAAGACATAAACATAGAATTCCGCAAGGAGCTGCAAAATGATCGATTAACGTATCGACGTTTTGCCATCTCTCATTCTGAACCTATGTTTATGGTTTCCTTTTTTTTTATCCCCCGTTTTGATTATTTATTTAACGATTTTTTCACGCGACAAAGTTCATTGGAAAATTTACTGCAAGTGTATAATTTTTCACATTGTACTCCCCACACACACACACACACACACCAACCCATCCTAGAGACTAAGCGATATATTTTTGTTTTCTATCGAAACTATCGACGATTAAGCACTATTCCTGGATATCCCCTAAAGAGAGAGGAATACTTTATTCGAAAATCGATGTTCCTAGCAGCATAAGTTGAGCACAAAAAAATACATTGTACTGTGCATGTATTTTTATATATATATTTATATATATATATTATTGAGAAGGAAAAGAAAGAAAAACGATACAATTGATACGAAAATAAAAGAAACAAATTATTTGTTTAAAATTAAAAATATCAACTAAAAGCAACTTGTTGTTCTTATTCGAACCGGAAGTGGGAAGTGTGGGAAGTATAAAACTTCTTTGATGCTAACGTAGATTTTAATCGATTTACACCGATTTATTTTCAGCTGTAACTGAAGAGTGGAACCTGAGCAATTTTTTTTCGCAAAAAGTAATAAATAATAAAGTATGATTTTTAGAAAACTAAAACGGAACTTTTAGTTTTTTTTTCAGTAGGCAAATATCGAGGTTTTACACGATAAAAACCGTATTAAAACAGTAAAAGCTGAGCACATCTCCTGGTAAAAAATCAGGATCTGACGGAAAGTAATACGCCCATTAATTCCCACCGTACACATGGCGGATGAGTAATATTTTCTCTTTATAGTTTTTTAAAGCGATATCGAATTTTAATCGATAAACACCACTGTGTTTCCAAATGTAATTCGAAAGTGGCAACAGGGCACCTCTCCTGGTAATAAATCAGGATCTGGGGGAAAGTATCACGCCCATTAATTCTCACCGTACACATGGCGGATGAGTAATATTTCTTCTTTATAATTTTTTAAAGCGGAAAAGAAATTGAGCTGGAAATATATATATAGCGTGACAAAGGCACGTTGACCCGCAAAAAAAAGTAATATAAAAATCAACGTCACGCCATGCCGAAATCTCCCCCAGATCTTTTTTTTTTTTGGGAATTTTCGCCACTTGTCTTTTGTATTTGTCGGAGGAGGGAGGCCCAAGCACATGTTAAATTTGTTAACACAAGCCTCTCTCGCCCGGCTTAGGGGAATTTAATTACCTTGGCCAAATGCTTACAGACCGCTGTGTTACCTTAGTGCGGCGGCAATCAAGATCAAACCGCATGTGTTTTTTTATTTTTTGTTTCTAAGTATTTTTCCCTTTTTTTTTTTTTTGCTTTAAGTTGATTTTTTTCAACTGATTGATGCCGGCCCTGCAGTGCGAGGTCAGTGCATAAAGAAATGTAAACCTGGCAAGATAATACAGTAAGATCTACTTAGATATTTCAAAGGAAAAGGTTTTTATAAAAAAAAAATAGGAAACCTATCCTCAAGAATTAGGAATATATATGATGTATAACAAAAGTAAATATTTTGAAGAATTTTCTAGGTTTTAAAACTCATTTTCTTGTAATAAAATGATGAAAACATTATCCAAATAAAGCTAGTGTTCACTGTACTTGATATGCATCATCTCGATGGCGATGGTAATGGCCAACAGCTGTAATGCCAACTTGCGGAAGCATCGCATCTGTGTGATCAGCTGAGGTCTGCTCTCGAGCCGAACATTAAAGCCAAATATATACTGTTTGTGCGACTAAGTAATTAGCTATCGGCGAGTGCCGAGATCAGGTAAGGTATTTCAGGCATTTCTGCGTCGCAGGTTCGTCGCCTAAAGATGTGTCTGAATATGTGTAAATATATATACAAAATATATAGAGTCTCCTTTACAGCGCGATGCTGCTGCTGCTGCTGTTAGTTAACATCTCCGAAGCAAAGGTTATCAGCAGCCATCGCTGACGTCAGTCCCCTTTTCGCCATGTTAGCGTTGAAGTGCGAAAAGAAAATGCCTCAGTATGTGCATATGTACATACATATGTGCACATGTGTGTTTGTGCCTTTTTCTTGTATTTCATTTATTTTTCTTAATTTTTTTCTGTGTGCAGTGCAAAGCAGTGAAAGTAGAAAGTGATTCAAGAGGTGGCGGCATGTTAATGATGATGCCAAAGCCACGCTGATGACGAAACCCCAAGCTGCACTTGAAGAAATAAATAAATAAGCAAAACCATTACAGAGAATTTGTAAGCATTATATTTGAAAATGTCCATTAAGATGTTAATGTTACATATCTAATTTAATTTCGAATTTTCCCTAAGCTTAATTCAATTTGTAAGAAAATATTTGAAAATGTCCATAAAACATTTAATTTACAAAAAGAAAATCAATAACATTTATATTTCTATCTTAATTTTGAATTTTTAAATTATGTATATTATATATTTTATAGTTTGCATATCTTTTATTAACTAATTTTAAGGTATATTAAATTTTGTTTACTTTAAAGTATACAAAATATTTAAAAAATAGCATATTAATTATTAAATAATTCGAAATATGTTAAATAATATGAGATATTCATTTAAATAGGAACAAAGTAAATTATTTTCTGACAAAAGCAAACAAAAAATCAAAAAAATAAAAGAAAAAACCCACTGATCGATTTTTAATCGATTTAATTTCGTGCCTTTGCTTCGTGACAAAAAAATAAAATAAAAATATTTATATATAGGAGGTTTCAGGGGAGAGAAGAATCGGATTTGGATTAGCTTTGCGGTTGATCCGACCAGCAACTATTGATGATCATTTGACGGATGAAGGCGATCGACTAAATATAAATTGAACGTTCGTGTTTGGCACATTTGTGCGAGAAATCGCATCAATTGTTTTAATTGTCTGCTATATATGCTATATATATATATGTATATATACATGTACAAACGGTGTGTGCGATCCACAGATCTATATAGCGATCTCCGAAACGAAATCTAAGGTAATAGCAGTATGAGAATTATGCAATCAACGCTTAGAGCTCAGAGCAAGTGTCTGTGAAGTGGCACTCGGAATCTAAATCTACATCTCAAACGGAGAGAGGAGGCTACTAATGTTTATACATATACATATAGTATGTATGTTCAGAGCTCCCATTAGCGGAGCATGCAAATGTTGTTGCTCAAAAACCGAATTAAAAACTGCAATTAAATGTACATTTTGCAGTCGTTACGGGAGATGACACACTTAACGATGCCAATTTGCAGGGCTTAAAAGCAGTTTACTAAATTAAATATATATATGTTATTTATACATATATGTATATATGATTCCTTCAAGCTAATTAAATCGAAACTATTTTTCAGTGTCTAAACTATTTGCATTTTTTAAGTTGTTACAAAATTCGCGTACATATTCTACAGGCCTCTTAGAAAACATACATATATATGCAATAATAGAGCCGATTGTGCTGGAGATTCAAATTTCTCGGGCCTTATAGATGAAAATTTGAGCTTCCTTAAAATTTTGAAGTCTTTCAAACTGCGTCCCAGGGGTCGACTATTTCAATTTCATTTATGGGAACCAACAATCGAAGTGCCATGTCTACTTCTCGAATATAGATATGCACCTGTGTATGGAAAATTATTGGTTGGGCATTATGGCGGTCCTTATGATCCTATAACAATACCCACCGTTGCTATGTTGCCGTGTTCCGGGAACATCACATCTACATTACAATCCTCGAAAAAGTTGGGACGACGTCTTTTGGGGAAAATAAGAGAATCCAGCAGCACGTAACATAGATATGTTGAAAACATTACACAAGCGTATAAGAGAAATATCATCTTTCAATTTTTTTAAGACTGTTACGATACGACAATTTTTTCTCTAGAGAACTGAACTTGGAGCTACAGAACAAATGGAATGATGATTTAGAAACCAAAGCCAGCTTTAGGAAATTGGATTTAGAAACCAAAGCCAGCTTTAGGAAATTGGATTTAGAAACCAAATCCTGCTCTAGAAAATTGGATTTTAACTTGAAACATATTAGTTTGTTTCAGAAACGGTCTAGTCATTTGTATTTTAAATTGTTACAACAATTATTTCAACAAAAAACAACTTAGTTTGACTTAAAAATATTACAAAAATGCTGAAAAATCAGTGAATGCCGGAAGAAGTCATGTACATATAAATATAGATATATATTATATGTCTATGGTATGTACTTGACCGCTGCCACCACGTACTCACTGATTTTTCAGACTCCAACATATGGCCGAGTGGAACACCAAATGATTCATGGATTTTGTGTAATAATCGCAACAAATTTGTTGTCGAAATTAACCAAATAAGGCGAAACCACGAAATCGAGTTCCCCCCAAAAACTGACCAATCTCTCGATGATCGATGATTCACAACCGCGGAGGAGGAGGCGTCATCTTTGGCATTTCTTTAAAGAAGTCTCGTCGTCGCCGTCACAAAGATATATTTATTTATTTTGCAATTTGGCGTCACCCACCTGTGGTTCTTTATTTTTATTTACAATCTCGATATAAATAGGCTTTAATTTATGTCTATAAAATGATTTTAACTGATTTTACCGATCATTAAACGAAAGAGGTGCTCTCTATGGAGTTTTACAAAGATTTATCTACTTTTTCTGCTCTTTAAATATTTAAAAAATGCATTTAATGTGTAAAAAGTTATTTAATAATTTCCAAATACCAGAAAATATTTCTATACCCTTACAGGGTATTATAATTTTAGTCAGGGGTTTGCAAAGCAGAGAAGGAGTCATTTCCGACGAGTCGATCTAGCCGTGTCTGGTAGGGTAAAAAAATTTAAAAATTTTTTCGAAATCTTTATTGTTAAATTGTTAAAATTAAAAAAAAAATTGCAAAAAAATGAATTACAAAAATAATTTGAAACTTAGTATGCAGCTTTATTAGCCTAATAAAAACTAACTCAGGACAGTTTTCCGAATTCAAATTAATGTATTTTTAGCTTAGTTATTTAATTTTTAAATTTAAAGATCTATGAATAATTTTTTACTTAAATATAAAATATATCAACTATAACTGGTTAATTGTGGGTTATAAATTATCCAGGTTAAAATAATTCTTTTGAAACACGAACTAAGCTCTTTTCAGGTGTTGATATTTACTTCCCTGCGCCAAGGCAGAAATGTAAACAAACTCTACATGTTTGGCCGTCCAAATGTCGTCATTCCCTGGCATATCGCATATATAGTTTATAAAGTTTGTATAGTATAAAAAAATAAGCATAGAGCGACGACGACGTGGTGACGTGATAGTTGGCATCGACTGAGGGAATATCGCTACTGAGCCCCGAGCCCCATGACATAATTACCCAAAACGGAGCATTATACGAGTTGCCGCGAGATGATATGTGCGCCTCCATATGGACATGCTCGTATCATAAGCTAACAGAGAAAAAATAATAATAAAAAAAGACATCGCTTGGGGGTTCCTGTGTCAGCACGCAGACAAAAATTACACTTTGTAGGAGAAATTACTTAGAAGAGGCAAGAAAATAGAGAGAGATTTGAAATCTCTTTGAAATACGCTTAAAAGTATGCTATAAAAATGTACGGCTTGCCTTTAAAATCAAGGTTTTTAAGCTTTATATTTAGCAAGTAAAAAAATATATAAACTGATTTAAAATACCTTAAAACATTCACAAAAGTATGATTTTGTATATATTTTAAATACTATATTATTTATGTATATTATATTTATGTATAATATATATTTTATAAATATTTTATAAATATTTGAAATATTTGGAATAGGTTTTTCATTTTTAATGTCATTCGCTTAATATTTAAAGTGTGCATATTTTAATAAGACACTTTTTTGATAATTTTGTAAATTATTTCCCCCCACAGATGTGAAAATATTTTCCTCTGCAAATGACTTTCCTGAATCCCCCGACCCCGACCTCCCCCCGAAGTGCAATAAATGATGACGCTAATCGAATTGCAATCGAGCATGGAATTGATCTAATCACAATTACCCATATGGTGGGGTTTGTAATATGTTTCTGTGCCGTAATGCCTTGCCTGAGTGAGTAAATAGGAAACACAAATATTTTATTGATTATTTATTTATTTGTGTGATATATATGTATATTGTAATTATATATGAATTTGGTAATTTAAATGTATCAGTATTAATCTTGATTTTAAATGAATTCTTAGAAAAGATTTTATTATAATAATACATATTATTATTCAAAAGAAATCTTTAATCTTTTTGCCAAAAAAAAATATATAGGTATTTATATTTAAATTTCGAATTAAAATGAGTTATTCAAGCTATTAGTTACAAATATTTACATATTTTGCAAAGCAACTTAACCGTATTAATATCAAATATCCCTCAGACAGCAAGCGATAAAAATTTGACTGTTTATTTATCGCATTTTTTCACTCAGCTCATGTTCGGGTCATAACTCTGGTTTTTCCTGCTGCACAGGGGGGTTTTTCCACCCAATATCATATCGTAATTCTTTGCGCCCCGCCAGCTGTCCGGCGATCAGGTCTTGGCTGGAACTGGGAGCTATGTGAAAAATGCAGCCGCCGCCTCGTAATTTGGAATTTCTTTTTCTCCTCACATTTTTGTTTGAATGCATCGTGAATCATCTGTTGGGTCGCGGGTCTCTCGCACTTTCGCCGGTTAAAAGTGGGAAATTGAAAGAAGAAAAAAAAATGGGGGAAAGGTAACCAGTTTTCCGGCGTCATCGTTCGCTCTTTCGTTCCAGTTCTGTGAAAGCGAAAGTGCAGCAAATGGGGGAGAGGAGAATTCCCAACTCACAGGTCTTTTAAATAAAATTTAATTTGGGAATTTGTTGAAATTTTACATTTCATTTTTAACATTATCATTTTATAAACTTTGTAGACATTTATTTTAAAATAACCAGTAAAAACTGCATTGTTTACTTCACTTCATGCATACTATAGTATATTCTGGCTTAGTTTTACTTCTAGATTTGTTAATTAAAAAGGGGAGACCCTTTTTTCATGGCAGTGAAATGTGAATGCACTGAAAACAAATAGCCAGTTACAAGCAGCCAGTGCTGGATCACATGGCAGATCCATCCAACGAACGTTTAATTCAAGTTGAAGGCTTCGGCCACGGCTTTGACTGCGTCTGCGGCTAAACAAACGCACCTTGGCTGCCAATTTCGGTGTTTAATTTTTGTATTTCGTTTTTTTTTTTTTTGTCGTGTGTTTTATCAACTTTTGTTGTCTCTGTGTGGTATTTACCTTGCACGGCGCGCAGCTTTTCGACACCCACGGAGAAGGAGGAGGAGTGAGGCCTACACGCACACACGTGGGTCGCCGGTGCTGCTCTTGGTGAAAGTTCAAGGCTGTTTGCAGCAGGTAAACGCCGGCAAAGAAGCTCAGGCCCCGTGGGCTTTAAATAATAGGTAAATAAATTAATAAATTGCGCATTTAATGGGTTTCATTTAAACATCGAGCTGGTGATTACTGATGCATCGATTTGCCTTCTAAGGAGCCAGCTTATCCTACGCCAGGTGGGATCAGAAGGAGGTGAAGCCGCCTTGAAGTCGGTTGTTGAGGAGGTCATGCCGGTGATAGCATTATTTTCTTTCTATTTTTATTAAATATATACATATGTAAATATTGTTAATAAAAATTAGTTTATTCTAAAACAAAAGATTTATTTTCTTAACTGTAATTGTAATGTTGAAGAGGAAAATGTTGTATTTACAACCATTTCTGTTGTAATACAATTTCTAAAAAAAAAATAATAATTCGCTCAACAACTTAATTATTTAAGTAGCAAAAATCATATTTATTTGTTCGCGAAAGTCGATGTATAAATTATTATTTACGAAATTTCCAAATTCAACAAAAATCCTCACAACGAAAACCTAAACTAAAACCAAATAAAAACTGTAAAAAAACAAGCAGGCTTTGGACCTAAATTCATGCCACATATAAGAATCCGTATACATTTTTCGTCAGTCTAGCTCGATCACGCGAAGTACGAACAACTTAAATTTATTAAAAATTTATATCTCAAGTTTCTAACGTACAAAATGATTGTTATATCTAAATTTCTATCTTTGGTTGCCCTCTCGCTTGTGTATTTTTTTTTACTAATTGTCAACTTCATAACGGGTTCGAAGGAGGAACAGCCAGAGCAGCCTGAGTTCGAGGAATCGCCGGACGAAGTTGAGGATGATGAAGAGGAGGAGGTAGTCACTCGCCGGGCTAGAAGACCACGAAGGGCCAGGGCTGCACGGGCATATAATTAACCACAAAACCAAAAACCAAAAACCATCAAACACAATCAATCAAAATCATGCAAATCAACATCAAACTCACATTTTAATGGGTAAGCAAATCTTATATTATAACCATTTTAACTATAGATTAGTTAAATTGAACAGTTCAATTAAATAGCGAAAGTTGAATTTAAATTCAAATTCAAAAATTTAACCGCCTGCTGCTTTTGACAGCTGTTTCCGAGGCTTGCTAATGGTGAGAGTCCAGCGATAGGTAGAAAGAATCGAGTTACTTCAGATATACATACTAGCTTTTGCTAGCATTTTTTATATTCAAATAATTTCTTAAATTAAAACCAATGGAATTTTTATATTCTCTTAATTATTTAAGAGAATTGACTTTTAGCTAGAGCATGCAATTAATTAGCTATTTATTGAAATACAAAATATTTAAGGGAATCAAGTTAATAAAAATAGCTAGAATACCGCGATACTTTTGCGTAGACTAAAGATCCAGGCATGTCAAATATCGATTAAAATTAAGATTTGTAGAAGTTGTTATATTTATGACCAAAAAAATAGTATATCTTTACCAAATAAATAAAATATACAAGAAAAAAATAATTCAATAATTATAATTAAAAAAAAAAAAACAAACAATAATAATAACAATAAACAAACAATAACAACTATCGAAAGATGCTTTATCTCCATTTAAATTGAAATATATTTGTTTTTATATATTTCTTATGTACATTTACAAGATTTATAGTACCGAAATTGTGGGTTTTTTTTTAACTTTTATATGAAAAGAAACAAACAATTATTTGTTCCCTTCGTTGCCAAACATCGATAACCGCCATTTTATCGATAGGCTTGCGCCTGGAAGCGAAAGCTTTTGCGCGCGAAAGCTTGCCGTTCCGCTGATAGAGCTTTTTTCCATATTGATTAGTTATGTCGCTTTTGTTGTTTACTCGCCACATTTTTGCCAGTTAATTGTGCCTAGGCGGTGCGCGGGACATCGAGCAACCCAACACAGCAACAACGAAAGCCGCAGCAGCAGCAGCAGGAACACGAGAGGGAGCAGCTGCTCCTCAGATCTCCTCCAAGGAAGAGGCACTCAGGCAAAGCCCGTTATCGAAACGGAACCAGGTCGCAAAAGGAATCGCCGTCGTAGTCGTCGTCGTCGTAGGGAGCGAGCGAGCGCACAAAATATACACCGATGTCCGCGGGTGTGGGTGGCGGAGGGAGCATTACCACCGAGCACCACAGTCGCCTCTACTTCCTCAACTCGCCGACGGGCCGCGATCCGTTCTTCATCAAGCCGGAATATCTCAGCTATGAGAGTCCCATGCACCATGCCCTCTATCCGGGCAACCGTGGCCTCATAGAGTACAACAATTACACGAGCACAGCGGCCGCCGCCGCTGCCGTTGCCTCCGCCTCTGCCTCTGCCACCGCCTCCTCCGTCGTCACAGCCTCATCGGTAACCGTAACGGGTGCTGCTGGTGGGGACTCAGTTGTATCCGCTGCCAACAGCAGCAGCAGCGCCACAGTTAGCTCCAGCACAGCAGCGGGAGGAACATCAGGAGCATCAGCAGCAGCGGCGGCGGCGGCGGCGGCGGCGGCATTGGGTCTGGAGAACGGCTTCTCTCAGCAGCAGCAGCAGCAGCTTCAGGGCGGGAATCCCCACCAGCAGCAGCAGCAGCAGCATCAGGAGGTCTCCCAGCAGCACCAGCAGCAGCAGCATCCCCTGCACCATCATCTATCCACCGGTGTTGTCGTGGTCGGCACTGGCGGTGGCATCAACGACGTTGTCGGCGGTGGAGGTGTTGTTCCCGGCCTTGCCAACCTTGGCGTCCCACATCTCGGCCAGCAAATATCGCTGGGCCAATCGTCGCGAGCCCAAAAGGCAGCCAGGCGGCGGAGCAACGAATCGATTGAGGCACGCGAGAGGCGATTGGAGAGGAACGCGGCCCGAATGCGTGACAAGCGATCAAAGGAATCGGAGGCGGAATACCGCATCCGGCTGGCCAAGAATGCGGAGGCGAACCGTGTGCGCAGGCAGAACGAAACGGAAGTACAAAGAACCCTAAGACTGATGAAGAATGCCGCACGGCAGCGGCTGCGCCGCGCCTCGGAGACGGTTGAGGAGCGCAAGAAGCGTCTGGCCAAGGCCGCGGAAAGGATGCGGGTGGCGCGAGCCAGTGCGCCCAAGGTTATCAAGCCGCCGCTGGCCGATAGACTCAAGGGCTACTGAACGGGAGAGCATCACTGAGAGGAGCAGGCTTGAGCCGGAGAAAGAGGAGTTAAAGCCATTTGTGGAGCTGGCTCCAGCAGTGAGAGGAGAGAAGGAGGAGCCTTGGTAGCTGGCCAGGATCGGAACACAGCTTTGGAACACACACACATCTATAAATAATATATATTGTATACAATCCAGTCAGGAGCAGGAGCAGCAGGAGGAGGATGAGAATGAGGAGGAGAACCAGCAACCGGAAACAGAACCAGAAGCAAGGAGCAAGGAAGAGGTTCAATGGGGCAGCAACGGGCGCCTTTCTAGAATTAGGGCCTGGGCAATTTTTTTTTTAAGTTAACATTTAAAACAAGATGAAGATGGAGCAAACGTAACGTAAAGCATAAAGTAAAGTAAAGTAAAGTAAAGTATTTTTATAATGCATGCATTATATTCGTACGATATATTAATATATACATATATATATATATAGATATATATATAGTTATGTATACACACACACACACACACCTAGAATAGTCATAGCACACAACACACACACACACACACGCATAAGAGAACTCCCCAAAAAGGCGGAACTTCCCCCCAGAGGAGGAGCAGCGCTTACAGGGTGCCTCTGCCTCACAGTTCAACAAGGTGCCTTGCCTCGCCGAGCAACAGGGTGCCTCACTGTGTAACAGGGTGTCAAAAAGGCAGCCACTGGATGGTGCCTCCGAGGCAAAGGGCACAGTTCCCAGGCAACAAGTGACCCAAGCTGGGTGTCACTCCAAAAATCACGAGCCACTGAGGCACCCTAATGCCGGAATCGGTAGCATCAACCCCCATATGTGTGTGCATGTAACCCAAAACGGACATGGGCAGTAACATAAGGACAGGCATACACACCCGGCGGCGGCACACACACACTCGCAGCAATCATCCACACATGAGGCATACACACCACACACGAGGGCCCGAGCATTGGGCCTTCGTTGCCAGGCACATGACGCAGCACGCAATCCTTAATCCTGCCACCCTCTTCCCCCTTCCATGCCCACGCCCACGCCCACGCCCACTCGGGGCTCACATGATAAACATATATTATTCTAATTAATATTAATTAATAAACATGTAAGTTCTAGTCGAAATTTAAAATTGTTTTCTCATTTTTTTTCCTTGTTGATGATTTATCTTCCGTCGAAAAAATACAATACACAATGCGTTTATCAATTGTTTTTCGCCTTAAACTTAAGATTGAAATACATTTTTATGTATGGTAATATTCAATGTACACTAACAATAACAAGATTATAACAAAAAGAAACAAAAACACGGACACCAACAAGACGAAACAAAAACAACAACAACAAACAACTGAAAACATAACAAGAGAAAAAATGAATATACTTGAATAAAGTTGCATTCACAATTTTTAAATGGTTTGTCTTTGTATGAGAAATTATGGGTAATCCTTGCAAAGGACAACTGAAATTCTCTATGTTCCAAGAAAGCTTCCTTAAAAACTGTCAGTGAAAAATGAATGTGTTTTAAAATATATATTGAGCAATAACATTGAAATATATTTTATATAAATTGAATTTCACTCGAAACCCAATTGTTTTTAAGAATAAGGTGCAACAATATTTTATTCAATTCCCGGTAACTTTTTAAATTCAAATCGGACATGGCTCCACTATAAATAAGCCGCGATATATCGATTAAGGCAAACATCGATATGCTAGACAAGCAAAAAATATATTATAATTTAAAAATTATTCGAAATTTTGATATTTTAATGTGACCGACGAACATGGCTAATGATGCTGATCAATAATATATATATCAATAATATATATACTTTTTAGGGTCAGACTCTCACTGACTAAATTATAATACCCAGCAGGGGTTAGGAGGATAGAACACAGAAATAGTACTTAAAAATATTTTATTCAGGGTTTTTTTTCATTATTATTTACTAATAATTTATGTTTTTTTACCCCCAGGCAATTAAAACCAACAGCGACTTCGCCGCTTCGAGTCCACAAATGTTGACGCATTCCAGGATCAACATCATACTTCCCGTGAAAGAGCAGTCTTTTCCAGTTACGTTTTGGTCAATTTTTATGGCAAATATCAAAGCCACAAACCTACTTCCCGTGAGGAAGCAGTTGCGTTTCGTTAAATTTTCAAGGACAAATATCGAAGACACAAGCCTAACGACAGAGTCTGCGCCTCGGAAAAGCATAAAGTGGAAAGGATCTACACTCACTCTTTTGTTAGTTGCCGTAAGTCCGAAAAGCGTAAGCGCTCTCCTCTCCTTCGCTCTCCTTCGCTCTCCTCGTCTCTTCCTTGATTCACAAATGCACGTGTTGACCACAAAAGAAAAAACAAAAAAAATACAAATAAGTACGAAACTGAAACGGAAAAAAGCGGTAAAGCGGGAACACTGGCACTTTCAGGATCTTCTGTTTCACTCGCACAAGAAAAAAAACAACAAAAATGAGTACGAAACCGAGACGAAAACGAAATCACTGGCACTTTTGGAATCCTCTGTTTCACTCGCACAAGAAAAAATAAAACAAAAAAGATCTCGATTTTCCGGGCTTAAATCAGCAATTTCCACATTGATACGGTTACAAACCCTCCGGAGGACTAATTTCTCACGGCGGGGCGCGATCATTCGATTTTTCCGTCCATTTTCCCGCTTTCCACACATTTCTTTTACGCGCTGCGCGTTTCGCGACCGAACACTGGGAGAATAAAAAAGGCAATGACAAGAAACCATTGGAAGATGCAGGAATGCAGGAATAAGGCGGGAGCGGCGCGGCTTAGAGAGAGACACTCTTCCAGCCTGTGTCCTATATTGGAAAACGCCAACAATGCCGGCGAGGAGTATATTAATTTCTCGATCATTGGTCTCGTACTCGTCTGCTACAATACAATAATACAAACTCGTCATATTTTGCGCTTGATTAAAATACTATCGAAATACATTTTTTTTCACATTTTTCGATCGTTAAACATTTTTCGAAGTTAACATACTTTTTGAAGTTTAACTTTAGCTTTAAAATAGCTAATGAAGAAATAAAAGCTATAAATCGCCCACCGCTAGTATCGATAGTAACATAGATGTTTTCGCCGCTTTAAATTAGGGTTGCCGAATATTTTTAAAATATCGATGATATTTTTGATTTGATAAATATCATTTTAAAATATCGATATATCAGATATTTTTAAATTTTCCTTTAATTCTACCACAAATGTGTCCGTCCCACGGTCAAAATATGTATGTACATATATTTATTTTTATTTTCATTTTAAACATTAAATTTTAATCTAATTAATATTAATTAGATCAAAATAAAGCATAATTTTAGAAATTTGTGTAGGTTAACACAATGGAGTTATTGAAGTTCTGTAAAAAGTATTTTATAATATCAATATTAAACTACAAAAAAACATACATTTCAAGTAATTAAAAAACAAAATGGTGACTCCGCAGCAGTTCTGCGGTGGCATGTTTTTTCTCAGATGGGTCCACGGCCGGAAACGTATCTTCTACAATTTTTGATCTAGAACAAAAAACCAAACATTTTCTGAATCCATATTGATGTCCCCAGGGAACTACGTAGGGGTTTTTTTTTTAATTAATTTTTGGTAAAATGGCGAAAGTTTAAAAAAAAAATTCACAATTTGACCATCAAATTCATCACATTTTTATTTTTCAAAAATGAACTATTCACTTTTTCAAAAAACCCCTACGTAGTAGTTCCCTGCGGACAACAATTTCAAACGTACTGTAAAAATTTGGAATCGATCGGTAAAGATTTGTTCGAGTTATGTTTCCGGCCAGCTCAAAAAAAGTGGTTTTGAGATAAACGCGTTTAAAATTTTCATTGGCTGTAAAATCGTATGTAAAATCGTGAAAGGTCCTGGTCCATTTTTCCCGGACTTCATCTTTTAGTATATCATTCTTAAAACCCTAAATGACCTTTAGCAATAAAAAAAAAATTTCGATTTTTAAAAAATTCTACAGTGGTGTAACCCCTTAATGCCACCCAGAGGTGCAAGAACATCGGTGTATGGAGACATCGATATATCGATGTTTCCATCGATGTTTTTGCTCTTCTAATGCCACCTCCAATGCCCTACAATCGGCCATTTTGTCAAAACTCCCAGCGGCATCCAGACGTAAGTTCTCCGTAAAAAATAGAAAAACTCATACAAAACTCTGCGGTTGCTGGGCCAAAACCCAGCAAAATACTCATAGACCTGAAGAGATGCCATACCACAAGGATCCATCCCACACAGATTCTTCTGTGGAGTGCAAACTACGTTGAATATGTTTGCGGTGGGTGCGCGCACGTGGTTTGGGGTTATGTCAAAACTGCAGCCGAAACTTTACTAACACGAGTTCTTGTTGTTAATCCCCCCCCCCCACAGGTTCCGTAACTCTTTCCACGTTAACATGTCGGGAGGCTTAGATATTCTGTCCCTCAAAGAGGACGACATCACCAAGATGTTGGTGGCCACCACCCATTTGGGCTCGGAGAACGTCAACTTCCAGATGGAGCAGTATGTGTACAAGCGCCGCGCCGATGGTGTCAACATCATCAACCTGGGCAAGACCTGGGAGAAGCTGCAGCTGGCCGCCCGCGCCATCGTGGCCATTGATAATGCCTCGGATGTGAGTACTTGCTTCCCATATATCATCCTTAACCTCCTCCTTGTGTGTCGCGTGGCTTTACATGATGAATTTACTACTAATCTTTCGGGTATGAAATGCAATGATTTCAACTTTACCGCTGACCAGCCACGACGCTTCACAGGCGGCGTTCATCCCTTCCTGCCGAGCCTACTTTTTGCTTGGAATCCCCTACTAATTTCCTTTCTTCGCCTCCACTACAGGTCTTCGTCATCTCGTCGCGTCCCATTGGCCAGCGCGCTGTGCTGAAGTTCGCCAAGTACACCGACACCACTCCGATTGCTGGCCGCTTCACTCCCGGTGCCTTCACCAATCAGATTCAGCCCGCTTTCCGCGAGCCCCGCCTGCTGGTTGTGACCGATCCTAACACCGATCATCAGCCCATCATGGAGGCCTCGTACGTGAACATCCCCGTGATTGCCTTTACCAACACGGACTCGCCTCTGCGTTATATCGATATTGCCATTCCGTGCAACAACAAGTCGGCCCACTCCATCGGCCTGATGTGGTGGCTGTTGGCCCGTGAGGTTCTCCGCCTGCGTGGCACCATCTCGCGCAGCGTCGAATGGCCCGTGGTTGTGGATCTGTTCTTCTACCGCGATCCCGAGGAGGCTGAGAAGGAGGAGGCCGCCGCCAAGGAGCTGCTGCCGCCACCCAAGATTGAGGAGGCCGTCGATCATCCGGTCGAGGAGACCACCAACTGGGCCGATGAGGTTGGCGCAGCTGAGACCGTTGGAGGAGTCGAGGACTGGAACGAGGATACCGTCAAGACCTCCTGGGGCAGCGATGGTCAGTTCTAAGGAAGCTGCAGCTGCGCTTGTCCACATCTCTGTTCTTATCGAGCGACGACGCCTACACTCTGTCGGGGCATAAATAAACATTTCTTATGTTTTCCATCTAAAAATCAAATTTTTATTTTATTTATGCGATGGTTTCTGAGTAAATTCTAATTTTAGAGCTCCCCTTTTTCTCGGGGAAAGCAAACTTTGGGAAATGTGAAGCTTTTGTATATCCCTGCAGTAGTTTGTAGCCGGATCCAGAGGCCAAATTTGAAACCGCATCGCAATTAATTAATTTGCATTAATTGCAATTCGTAAAGAAAGCTTATCAGGATCGATTTCTCATAGTTTATATAGGAAAATTAATTAATTAAGCTCCCAATTCCCACATTAAGGGGGTCTTCTATCTACGAATTTTGTTTTGAAAAATTCGCATTCCTTCATGGGTAAACGGAGCCCGAAAGACTGCCACCTCCATACGTTTCGACCATTTTTCCAATCTTTAAACGCGTTTTCCCGAAAATCACCTTTCTTAAACTTACTGGTATCACTTTTACCAGTCATTTTCATTGAATTGAACCAAATATTTCCCCACTTCTTTATCAAACAATTTTCTAAGCTTCTCAGAGTATGATTTTTTTTTTTAATTTTTACACCCTTCAACAGGTGAAAAAAAAACATGGTTGAAAATGGAACTTTTTACAGAACAATTTATATTAAAAACAATTTTTAATAAATAAAAAAATCGTACTCGGAGCATAGTCAAGGTAAAACTGAATATAAATAAAATAAATTATTCTCATTTCATGCAAGATTTCGGGAAGTTATGATACCAGAAAAATGACCCCTAAAATTCGGATAAACAAAGAATGGTTAGCTTTACACACTTTCAATTTCCAATAGAGTTTAAAGATGTAATAAAGTAATAAAAAAAAGATTATCTCATTATCTTGTACAGTTTTCTTACAATTAATTTCTGAAAATAGGCCAAAATTTCGGCCTTGAGTGACCATCCTTGATAGATATTCCACAGTTTTGAAAAAACACATCAAAGAATGGTTCCCATCGCCCGGAACAACTCCCAAGACGCTCCTCCAACTAGAGCGAGACGGGAAGTCTGTCCTTCCCGACAGACAGAGAGAGAGAAATACATAGAGAATCGCCCAAAGAGAACGAGATGTGTGTTCAATTTTACATTATTAATTTAATTTATTGTTTTTGTTTCGGTTTTTTGTTTTTAATTTTTTTTTTTGTACAAATAGAAAACAGTTTTTTAATTTTTAATGATTTAGCAATTGGCAAATTGCTCACATATTTTTTATACATATCTCCTCTCCGCTTTATATTTATTACAATTTTAGTTTAGGTTGTAAACGAGAGACAACAAAAAAAAAAAAAGGATATATTGTGATATATTGACGATTGATTTGATCGGAAATGATATTAAACTTTAAAGGAAAGCCATGTGCAGCAAGCCAGGGGGATATGCCTTTTGCATTCATCTCGATAATCCTTAAGTAAATGTAATGATTTCAAATGATTTCCCTAGAAATTAACACTTCAAACTTGTGGCTCTGCACACTAGCTTTTCGCTCATTTAGACAATATTTTTAGCAATATATAAATAGAGGACAAACAAAAATATTGGGGTAATGTTGTTACAAAAGTTAGAGACAAAAATAAAGGATGTTTTTTGTTGTTAATTAATCATTGTACAATACAACTATGCAACGCTTTCACATCATTTTAATTTTATGTGTATATATATATATATAAAGAATTTTGGGGTTGACCATCTCTCTCTCTCTCTCTCTCGAGCACTACTTAAATGGATTCGGACGCGCCTTGAAGACCGTCTTCTTGCGTATCTCCTTGATCTCCTCCTCCTCGCATCGTTTCCGTTGTTCTTCTTGCTGCAACAGAGAAGGAGTAATAAATAAAATAAATAAATAAAAGTACTTATTGGATATTAATTAGTGACAAGTGTGTTGCCGGCGGCTCAAAGCTCTGACTGGACTGTAGGCCTGACTCATCCCCCTCCCTTCGCTCCTATCTCTCTCACCAGCTGAATCACAGCGGGATTTTCAAGGCGATAAGTAAGAAGCCCCCTTGGAATATCTCCTGCTACGGCCCTGCCCGTTTGTTTGCCAGCGGAAAATAGAGCAGAAGCTGAGGCAGTCGGCAGTCGCCGCAGCTGATAAGATTATCGCGCAAATGCCATTCCGGCGGCCAAGAGATGGAGATGAAGGAAGAAAATATGTATAAAAAAAAAACCCAAGAGAAACTGAAAACGAAACACACGACAAAAGGCAAGGTCGTCCCAGTCACAAGGCCTCTTTTCTAGGGGGATAAAGGATACAACATATTTGCGCCCATGATCATTACCATTCACACATCAATTCGTCGTCGCAGCTCTCAGCAGAGACTCGAGGGCGCGGTGACAGTGGGCGAGCTCTGGACACACTGATCCAGCGATGAAGCCACAGTCGGCACACTGGTGTTGGAGTAGGGCGAGGCAATCGCCGTTGAGGAGTCATCGGCCGCGGAAAGCACACTGTTGTCGCCATAGAAGCGAGGTTCGTCATGCGACTCGCCGCCGGGTGAGGCGGTCTCCTCATCCGAATCTTCATCGTTGGAGCTATCCCCAGTGGTCGTCGTCGTTGTGTTGAGCTTGTTGTCGCCAGCGCCAGCGCCGGTAGAGGCACCTCCAACGCCACCGCCACTAGTCGTGCTTGGCGGTAAAACATGTGTCAGGCGCTCGTAGCATGCATCACAGACGCGCAACGCCTTGTTGCTCTGCTGGGGCAGTAAAAACTTCTTGGCCGAACAGCCGGCACAGACGACGGCACCGCAGTTGCGACAATGATGCCGACGCTGGATAAAGGTGAACTGGGTCTTCTTGCAGTGCATACAGATGCTGGCATCGGTGTCCGGTACCCAGACGGCGGCATGATTCTCCACCGGCTTCTTGCCGCTCTTGCGCAATAGATCCTCCACACACTTGTTGATATGGGCCATCCATTCCTGCTTCTCGGTACTGGTGGCGGCATAGACCACAAACGATTTGGTGGTGGTGCGTATATACCAGCCGTTGCGATACTGCTGATTGTCGGCTATCGACTCAAGCGATACCTCCTCCAGCGGCATTATGTGCTGCTTGTTGTACTTCTTTTTGCCAATCACAATGTTGCCATAGACGAGGATGTCGTTGAAGAGAAAGAATTGCCGGGATTTGGGACGTTTGCGGCACATCTTGGTTAGGACGCCCTCGCCGACAAGAACGCGTCCCTGCATGGCCAGCGGGACGCCGGAGCTGCCGAAGCAGCTCTCCACGGACGCAATGCGTCGTGTATTGGCCTCGGAATTGACCAAACGGTCAACCATGTTGTGTTTGTGTGTTGTGTTTGCTCCGCTTTGCGTCGAGAGTTGTGGCGAAAGTTTTCTACTGTTGCTGCTGTTGCTGCTGCTGCTGCTCCCCTATTGCTTTGCCTTCCGCCGCCGCCGCCGCTCTCAAAAAAATGGCTTCGAAGTCGGAAATACGAAAACCGAATTCCGAAATTAAGCCAACTGTGACGACAGAGACAGACGAGGGGTAGAGCTCCGTGTGTGTGTGTGCGTGCGCTGTGACTATGACAGCGCGGGCGTCTCTGTGTGTGACACTCGCTGCTATAGAATGTACGCGTGTGTGTGTGTGTGTTTGTAAGGGCAATATAATGGGGCGCAGCTGTTGCAAATCCTGTGTGGCGCCTTGTTCCTGCTTCCGCTGCTACTGCTACTGCTGGCGGGTCGTCCTGGTCCACTGCACTGGCGGCTGCTGGTCCGGTGGCTGCTCCCGCTTTATGCAATGCACGACTATTAACTGGCTTTTTCTACGCCGTCCAAAAACGTCATGACTCACTCACACCACTAACAACAAAAACAAACTTGACTGCGACACTCGCTCGGCGCTCTTCACTCTTTGCTCTTCTCTCACGCGCTCTCTCTCTCTCTCTCTCTCTCACATTGTCCCGTGTTTCGCTCGCGTCGTCGCCTTCTTCTTCTTCTTCTTCTTCGTTTTGTTGTTGTTGTTGTTGTTCTTCCCTTGCAGCCGTCAAAATGTCTTCGATGTCTGTTTTTGTTTTTATTTCTATTTATGTTTTGGTTTGAGGTTTTTGAGGCGCGTTTGGTGGGGAATGAATGGTGTTGGAGCGGAGATACGGTTTGCGAGTCGAATTTTCGAATTTGTACAATTATTCCGAGGCACTCTCGGCTGGAGCTCTAAAGAGTGTGACCGTTGGTCTGGTTACAGAAAATCGCAGCTGTGGACTGGACTGTTATCGCATTATCGATAGCTGGCATTGTGCTAAGCGCTTCAGGTTAATTTTAAACAATAAACTATTTTATATATATTCCCTGATCTTTTATTGCCTTTTTAAGATGAAAATCTCTAACTCTATGTAGGAATATTCCCCCTAAGCCAGGGTCAGGGGATCCAGCACAGCACCCATTGTTGGTTAGTTATTCATGCAGTTAGTCTTCATTTATTTACCTCCTTCTTCTTTTGAAGCTGCCTCTCCTGGACGGCAGAGTCAAAATCACGGCGGTCGCGCACGCGCTGGTCGCTCTGCAGATTAAATGTCTTGTGGCGTGTATGCGGATGCACTGGCTCCAGGCCCGGCTGCCGCTGCTGCTCCCTATCCTCCTGATCCATTTTGGCCTGTCGGCGCCGCTCCACGCACTTCTGCCAGTACTTGACCGTGTCGGGCGTCGTGGGTACGGTGATTCTGTGGACGACCACCATGTCATCAATGCGCTTATGGATGGCTTTGAAATTGGGCACGGGCCGACTGTGGAATTGACGCGCCTGGCGATCCTCCTGCTCTTGCCGCCGACGCGCCTCCTGACGCTTGGACTCGTAGAGGTCCTTGAAGGCGTATGCCTTCGGGACAGGTGCAGAAGCAGTGTCTCCTTCATGCTCGCGATGAATTGGGCTCCATTGCATGCGCAGGTTACCGGGCGCCACTCGGGCAGACTCAGACCCGGGCATGCTCTCAATATTCTCGTAAATTCCTGTATTAGGGATCGTCCGCTGCTTGACAATCGTCTCGTTCTTGTCCATTTTGACTGATTGCTCCTCCAGCAGGACAGGACTCCCTGGTGCTGGTGGTGGTGCTATCTCTGCCTCCCTCGCTGGGCTCTCCTTTATGACCTTTTCTTCTTGCTCCTCCACCTCCGCCTTGAAGATTCTGGGAGTGGCACAGTTGCCGAAGATGAGCTGCTGCTGGCAGTTCTCATTGCTCAAATTGCGGTTGTTTTCCTTGTTGGCTGGAAATTGCGGTAAATGGAATAGGGGAAAGGGCGAAAAGAGCGGGAAAACGGCGCGTCTTCATTAGTAGAACTGTGGAGGGAGGGCAGAGGCGGAGAATACTCACCGAAGAAATTCTGAGAGTGATCCAGCTTGTAGTCGCCCACGCTAATGGCACTCCAGTCGAACTCTGACTTCTCATAAGTGTCGTTCAAGTTGGCCATTTCTTAGATCTACCCAATGGCAAAAAAGGGGTTACAGACAACGCAAATTTCAAACTAAAGTCGCAAGATCAGTTTCAGTGTGACCGCAGGCCGTATAACGATAAAATGCACTGATTTTGGTGGGCCGATATTAATCGCCAATGTCGATTGCCCAGAGGTGAGCGGTTTTGAATTTTCAAAAAAATATGTTCATTATTATCAAGGATTTCTTTCGTTAGGATTACTTTTTCGCATGTCTTATCCCACTTTGAGGGACAAAGCTACGCAGTTCTTGCCTGGACACCATCTTCTGCATTTCCCCCTGGGCCGTATTGGCAGAACACCTGTCTGTGTGCACCTGTCGCTCCTTTGCGGCTGGCTTCCCAAAAAGCCTTGAAATCAACTTGAAAGCTGCGTTTGGGCTTTGACTTTGGCTGAAAGCCCAAGCTGCGCTTGTAGTCTGTGCTGGGCAGCGCATGGCAACAGGTCGTCTGCACACATCGCCCGGAGCACCTGCATTCGAATCCTTGGCTCGGAAAACGCGTACTTCGCGTACGTACCTGGGGCAGCGAAATCGCAAGGAAAACCAACCCAGCTCCGGATAACTCCCGGGCTATCCTCCGGGGCTAGCGAGCGACAACAACAACGACAGCAAAAAGCGTGGCTGGTGGCTGTGCTGTGGCAGCATTAGCATCCTTGAAAGCGCCAAATCGAAGCGCGACGACTTCGGCGCCAAAGTCAAAGGCAATCTCGAGGAAGATTGGGAACGCTTTGGGCGTTGGAACGGAAATGCGTGCCAGCGCGCTTCATTTTAATTAACCGGATCCGGGTGAGCCGAGGTGAGCGAGGTGAGAGGACAGGTGAGCTTGGGCTATTTTTAAATCGCAGCTTTGTATGCCTGCCTGCTGCACACACTTGCAATTAAAACCACAACACACACGGATAGCTAATTACGGCGGAACTTCTACATTTAATTGGAAGGAGGCTGGCCAGTCCGAGAATTGCAGCAGCAGCCACAGGAGACCTTGAAGGGCCCCTGGCATTTGTTTGCGTTCCTAATTGCCAGCATCCCTTGGGATGCTATTTCTGTCGAACGGCTGCTGCTGCTGCCTACCACCTGAGCCCGGAAACGACAATAAGATCTTGCGAATCAATAAAGGTTTAAAATTAACCGTCAGTGAGTCCGGTGGCAGAGTGGGATGGCTATACATATGGCATCAGCTGCGGTGCGTGCATGCTAATTCGATTTCCCTTTTCTCTTTCCCTTTCGCCCTTGTGCCGCGTACCTTGGTACAGATAACTGTAACTTGTGCGTGCTCTTTTAGCGGGACAGATGGCCGGTGACAGCGGGAGGAAGCGAGAGGAAATTACATTACAAGACATCATCCGGCGGCGACAGCAAAGGTTTCAATGCAACACAAGAGGGAGAGTGACAGGCAGAGTGGGTGTGCTTGGGTGTGTGTGCCCCTATGCCTGATTGATTGTGTTGTCTAGCAACCACTTGATGGCGCTGTTCCACCAACGCCCCTTCTCCCCCCACACACACTTTGCATCCGACCGCAGACGGGGAGTTTGTAATCCGCTTAGTAAGCGGGGTAGGGGGACCCCAGCTTACAGAGGGAAGCTGTCTCTCCTTCTCTCTCCTCTCCTTCCACTCGCCACGGCACGCCGCTCCTTTGAACATTGGCCGTTTTGTCTAATTAGAGAAGAGGCGGGAGAGAGGGCTGGGCCTGCATTCCTGGGCTGCTCTTTGAGCTTGCTTTTGTTGTTGTGGTTGTTGTCCTCTCATTGCCTCCTTTGTTTTGGCTCTCGTGCAAAGTCTTGGAATACCACCGTTACAGCTTCCCCTTCCTTCCAGTTCCCCTTCCTAATTTGTGGCGGGCATGCCCGAATTCTCGATCGGTTGAGCCAAGCGCAGAAGGGAGAGGATCCCAGGTCTGTGGCGCTTATCAAAAAAATATTTCTTTTTCTTTTTTAATGTTTGTTGTGGTGGCGCAACCATCAAAAAGGTACTCCTTCTACTCCTCCACCTCCTGTGACATCTGTACCCTCCCTTATCGAGCCCATTCAACAAAACCAAATTTTCGCCAAGAACGAGACAGAAAATCAATAAATCGGGATTTAATGAGTTTCAAATATTTGCCACGGTGCGGGTAGCTCTGTGAGAGTGCGTGTGTGTGTGTGTGTGAGTGGGGTCGCATTATTGGGAATGGATGTGGAAGGGGCGGGGTTGGGGATATATGCTTATGAAGATGCCTCTCGACTTGAATACCCTCCGCCTGAGCCTCCTCCCTCCTTTTCCCTGTCACCCAAAGCCGGGGCTTAAAGAGCGGCGGGGCGCAGACAGAGGACGGAAACAGGAATCCAGCGCTATGGGAAAGCTCGCCCAGAGGCAGCAGCTCATTTGATTCCCTGCTTCCAGGCGGACGGGATGCCCTGAACGAGCCCGAACGGAGGAGATCCGAGCAGCAGCAGCAGCAGCAGCAGCAGCAGCATGATGACGGGCGTCAACATCGACTACGACTATCTGCTCAAGTTCCTGGTGTTGGGCGACTCCGGCGTGGGCAAGACCTGCCTGCTCTACCAGTACACCGATGGCCGCTTCCACTCGCAGTTCATCTCCACCGTGGGCATCGATTTCCGCGAGAAGCGGCTGGTGAGTGGTTAGCGCTATATTCCAGAATCCAGATTCCAGATTCAAAATCCATCAGATTCAAAACTAGTTGCTTTTTGAAAACATTACTAAAATCAATATATTTTTCCAGAGAATTAAAAAATGTTTAAAAAATAGTTGCAATCTACTTTAACCACTTTACTTTCACTTTTCACCCATTGGACACGACTAAACAAGATAAGACAGGATTAAAGCCCATTTGAATTCGTATTTTTCAGCCGAATTTAAGTTTTTTCAAGAGAAAGTTGTGAAATGAAAATACGAAACAAGAGTTAAACATGAATTACAAAAAAAAAATAAAAGTGTGAGTTAAATTTAAATTAATTTTAATTAGAAAGAAATTTAATTTTGGTACGCTTAAAAATATATGTAATAACTAAGCTAAAAATACAATTAACTTGAATTCGGAACTGCATACTGGATTTCAATTTATTTTAAAATTCATTCTTTTTCAATTTTTTGTTTACAATTTTCAAATTTTTTAAAAATTTCAAATTTTTTACTATTTTCAAATTTTTGTTATTCAATCAAGAATTGTAAATAATTATCCTCCATCATTTTAGGCAATTAAAGCTTAAAAAAAACTGATAAGCTAAGCTAAAAATACATTAATTTAAAGGGTCCGGAAATGACTCCGAGCAGTGGCTTTGCTGACTTCTGGCTAGAATTATAATCCCCCCCGCAAGGGTAGCAGATAAAAACATGGTGAAAAACACGCTGGAATCCCTTCTGTGCTCTTTTTTGCAGGTGTACAACTCCCGCGGACGTCGCCACCGCATCCATCTGCAAATCTGGGACACCGCCGGCCAGGAGCGCTTCCGCTCGCTAACCACAGCCTTCTATCGCGACGCCATGGGCTTCCTGCTCATCTTCGATCTGACCAGCGAGAAGAGCTTCCTGGAGACGGCCAACTGGCTGTCACAGCTCCGAACGCACGCCTACTCCGAGGACGCGGACGTGGTGCTCTGCGGCAACAAGTGCGACCTGCTGCAGCTGCGCGTGGTGAGCCGCGACCAGGTGGCGGCCCTGGCCCATCGCTACCGTCTGCCCTATATTGAGACCAGTGCCTGTACCGGCGCCAATGTCCAGGAGGCTGTTGAGCTGCTCGTGGGCCGCGTTATGGAGCGAATTGAGAACGCTGCCTGCAATCGGGAGCTCTCCCTGCTGCTCACCCAGTCGCGCTGCCTGCCGAGCATTGCCTACGGGCCGCCGGAGCTGCTGCGTCTGCATGAACAACGCTCCGATCAGCAGCAGTCGCAACGGCGGAACTGCCGCAACTGCTAGTCCACATCCCAGTCCGAGTTCCAAATACCCCCCCATTCCTCCGCTGAGTTATTTCTCGTCTACTGTTTTCCGAATCTCTACATGTGTTTCGCTGTAAATAAATGTTGATTGTTGAATGGTTTAGATGGAGATGTGATTTTATTCAAAGACTTGCGGGTCACAAGAAGCTCCAACACATCATCGCCGCTAAAACTAAAGCAGAAGTCATCATCATCTGCCTCAAGAAGCAACTGGCACTGGCACTACTACTACTACTAGTACGCTCCTCGATCCACTGACGATAGTACTGCACATCCACATAGACGCCCGGCAAGCCCGGCTCGGCGCAACCATAGCCCCAGGACACCACGCCCACCACACGCCCCTCGTGGACCAGCGGACCACCGGAATCGCCCTGGCAGGAATCAGTGCCGCCCTGCAGCCGTCCGGCGCACATCATGCCAGGCAGCAGGCCAGACTTGTAGATCATCCGGCAGGTCTGGTGGCGAATGGTGCTCACATTGGCCGTCAGCAGGATGTTGGATAGGGAGCTCTGTGAGAGAGGAGGAGGAGGAACATCAATCAATCAATCAATCAATCAATCAATTAAGTACAAAACTCACCCTTTCCGTGCGTCCCCAGCCGGCCACCTGGCACACTCTTCCCGGCGGCGTCACCTGACCCGCCAGCTGGATGGGTGCCACACTGAGATGGGTTCCATCGGGAGGGAGGCCAGAGCTGAGGAAGAGTATGCCCACATCGTCGCGCATACTGTCCGGACTGAAGGTGTGCATGTAGGCCATGGAGCTGACCGGGGAGACAATGGTGCCGTTGTGCCGCTCAAAGCGATTCAAGGTGCCCAGGACCACAACGAACTCACTGGCCTGGCGGTAGCGCTTCCTCTGGTTGCTAAGTTTAAGTTTAAGTTCTCGGATTATAAGAGGCGAACGAAGAGGAGGAAAAGGAGGAGGAGCTCACTCACTTGTACAGACAGTGGGCAGCGGTGAGCACCTTGTTGGGCGCTATGAGGGCTCCCCCACAGATGTGGCCACTGCCAAAGTTGTTATCGTGTCGTTTCAATCGGATGGAGACCAGGTGTCGTGTCTCATCCGGACGGGCAATGCTACCATTGATGATACGCGGCTCGTGCTCTAGATCCTGATCCTGATCCTCCGCTGCGACTAACAGAAGCAGCAGCCAGAAGAGCAGGCAACGGGTGATGAGATCATCACGGCGGCAAGTCATCTCGATTTGTGGAGCATGCAAGTTCCCTCAGCTCACTGAAGTTGGAGTTGGAGTTGCGGTTGTTGGGAAAGCCGGGGAGCCAAGACTAACAATTGGCAATCAGCGTCGCTGCTATCAGTTCCCCCGATAAGGGCAGACGACACAACACGCAAGATGACGCCTCATCAATGGAGAACAAGGTAAAGGCAGGCAGTTGTCTTCTTGTCTCTTTGCACAGGGAGAAACGTTATGGGACTCCAACTTGATTGAAATTGAAACATAAAAACTTTGAAAACTTCGCAGTTCTGTTTAATATTCTCCATTTTATATCAAGAATTGTGTACAAATTTGATAGCAAAGATTGTTGTGGTTGTATTTTGTATTTTGAGCCTAGGTCAAAAATAAAACCTCGAGTTTCGAAATATATAAAAGGTTGCTGAGGGGTTGCAAATCCAGGAAAAACCCAGGATTCACCTCAAAAAATCTTAATGATATTCTCGTGTATAAATCTGATATAATTTTGTCTTAAATTAAAAATAGATTCGTTCAGTTTTCAGTTTTCGAAAGGAAAGGTAAAGCCATACCTTTGGACGGATCGGTTGTGAGCTCTGTTCTACGCTCGCATTTTCTTCAAGTGTAAATGGAAATGGAAATATTGTGTGTGTAATATTTTGATGGTTAGCGATGGTTAGAAGGCACTTTATGGGCGGAGATTGCTTTTTGGGGTTTTGGGGGGAGGAAACTTAGGCTATGGAATGCTTTTTGAAGCAGTCAGCAGCAGCAACGTTCCTCTATATGTAGCCCTGCAGGCTGCGCGACTGGCTGTGGTGATGACGCGGCGGCTGATAGCCCGGCTCCTGCATTTCCATCTGCATCACCAGATTCTTTTGCTCGCCGCGCGCCTCGAAGGCCTGACGCGACTCGCGCTGCAAAATCAAGGCGGCCAGGCCGAGCAGCATGAAGGTGACGACGGCGAGGGCATAGGACCAGCCCAGGACATTGAATTTGGGATACATGAGCCAATCGCGGCGATAGGCACAGCCGCCGAAGATGCACACGGCCAAAAACATGAACAGAGCTGCAAAATAAAGCTTCGAAAATGAGCTGCTCGCTGCTCCAAGGACACGGGTACGTACATGACACTGCTGTTCCGATGTAGGAGAGGCGAACGAGCAGCCACTCGTACTGCAGCACAGGCTTCAGCGGCAGCCGGATAATGGTCAGCGAGAGCAGCGACAGCACAAGGAACACAATGATGAAGGACATGGTGACGAATCCCTGGACGGCCATTAGCCAACCGGGCAGCAGGTACTCACGGATGACATAGTAGTCCTGCAAAACAAACGAGAAGGTGTAACTACCCGATGCAAAAGGAGAACAAAAATTTAAAAAGGCTCTCACGTGCGAGAAGACATTGTGGCAGCCGGTGAATTGCTTGGGAAACTGATACTTGGGATACACGAAATCCTTGAAGCAATACTGCCACAGCCCCATGTTCTTGAAGCTGCTGCGCGTCTCCTCGTACGACTCGATCCAGTACGGCGAGCAGAAGGACATCATCAGCACAAAGAAGCTGGCGAAGGTGACGATGGCACCGAAGACCACACCATCTGCAGGGGGGAGACACGGTAATAGTTAGTTCGTGTTTCTGGGGCGGGGCGGGGCGTGCGTCACTACACTTACTGGTGGCCCGCGGATAGTCGCCCTTCTCGACGCCCGCATCGGTGGTGTCCTGCGACTGCTGCTTGTTCAGTTCGCGCATGATGGATAGTGTGTGTGTGCGCGTGGCTCGAGGATGGCTGGCGGCTGAATTGGTTGGCTTAAAAAGGCGGATCGCTCAATTGGAACAATGGAAGAAGACACTTTTCTTGGGCGATTAGCGCAGCGTAAACAAATGCAGCCTCGCAACACACCCAATCTAGAGATGGAAGTGAAATCGATTCAGTCCCCCGATTAATCGATGTTTTTTCCAGTCTCTACAAAGATCGGTTTTAATTCCGGATAAATTCCAATTGGATTTGCGAGCAGGGATAATGCAAATTGTTTTTAACAAAACTGATTTTGAATATAAGCAACATAATGACAAAAATGGAGAGATAGTTTTTTTTCTTCGCTTTGATTAGATTTAAAAAAAAATAGCAAAGATAAACATTTATCGAGTACTCGATAGCACACGTGCCCACTTTCGATTAAAAACATCGCCTTATTGAGCACTCGATTGTATCTTACCGATAACACTTTTCACCTTGTTATCGAATATATTTTCATTTACGTTCTACAAAATTCTTAATTTAAATTTAAATTTAAATTAAATAAATAAGCTACAACATTGCAGTTCTAAATGGCGCCATCAACCTCGTGATGCTCCAGATGCTTCATGTAGGCCAGAAAGCAGGTCCAGCAGAGGCTGCAGGCGCTGATGAACGGCACCCGATTGCGCTCGGGGATCACGCTAAAGTTAATGGTGGCCACCAGCGGCCACACGCACAGAGCCACCTGTTGAGGCCAGAATTAACACGATATTAGAGAACATGCAAAACAAACTAAGCATAAATGTACCTTGTAGGTGGGCAGAAACTTCTTGCCCACTTCGGCCACCGCCTCCTCCACCGTCTTGGACTCCAGCAGGCTCATAATGAAGTAGAAGCATGTCATGGCTCCGGGCGTATAGGAGACCGTCTCCACCGCCGCCTTGATGATGCCCGTACGCAGCGATGTCTGCGGCCACATGGCACTCGAGACCTGCGTATAAAAGCAGCTCAAAGAAAAGACTTTCCGGCTGGGTGGAAACCAGGACACTTACCTTGACCCAGCCATAGAGCGTGGGGGCCACAAAGAGGCCGCCGTACATGCTGAAGCGTAGGACGCGCCACCAGTCGTAGGTGCCTGCGCAGGAGGAAGAGCATGTCAGCATGAGAATCCAATCCACGCAAATGAATTACTCACCCCAGCTCCTGCCCTCGACCGTCTGCTGGATGAGGCTGCCCGTGGGCCAGATCAGGCTATACGATATCATGCCGCGCATTATCGGGTAGCGGGTGACGAGCACCTTGAGCCTATGCCACATTATTTGCAATCTCGACGCGCCTGCGGAATCACAATCACCGGAATTCGCATCTCATTAGCATGGCTAATGGGGAACATGGAACATACCATGGCATGGCCAGACCAGCTCCAGCTGCGAATGCGAATGCGGGTCCCAAACCCCCAATAAATGCGCTCGCTCCACTTGCCCTGCCTTCAGTCACACACAGAGAGGGGCTGCCATGGAACACAATTCAAAGCTCGCTGGGCGACTCGCCCAGCTCCTCCTCCTCGTAGTCACCGCCGTCGCCTTGGCCTCTGCGGACCCTGGAAAGATTGTCAACGGCACCGCCGCCTCGCCCGGCGAGTTCCCCTTCATTGTCTCCCTGCGACGCGCCAAAAGTGGCCACCACTCCTGCGGCGCCACGCTGCTCAACTCCCACTGGGTGCTGACCGCCGGTCATTGTGTGCGTGGCTCCTCTCCGGAGCAGCTGAACCTTCAGTATGGCAGCCAAATATTGGAACGGAATGCCACCCAGCTGCTCCGCGTGTCCGGAATCTTCGTCCATCCCGGCTATGAGCCTCTGGACAAGTACGCCAACGACATAGCCCTGCTGCAGCTGGCGGATCGGGTGACATTCAGCCAACGTGTCCAGCCAGTGCGTCTCCCGGAGCCACGACAAGCCACGCCCGGCAACGTCAGCGTTGTCCTGGCGGGATGGGGCTTGAATAAGGTAAGATCTTTGGCCTCTTTCAGGAGCCATGCGAATCAATACCACAATCCCCTTTCCTTTCCAGACGGGCGGCTCGGTGCAGGAGCAACTACAGAAGGTCCAGCTGCAGGTGTTCAGCGACGAGGAGTGCAGCGAGCGGCATGAGACCCAGCTCCATGACAGCCAAATCTGTGCGGGTTTGCCCGAGGGCGGCAAGGGCCAGTGCAGCGGCGATTCCGGTGGCCCCCTAATCCTCACCAGCAACGACGGCAGCGGCGGCGGCTCCACTCAGATTGGCATCGTTTCGTGGAGCAAAAAGCCCTGCGCTCGGCCACCTTACCCTGGCGTCTTTACGGAGGTCTCCGCCTACGTGGACTGGATTGTGGAGACAGTGGGCAGCTCCTCGACACCATCGCCGCTGTGGATTGGCCACCTCATTGTGGGACGCTCGCCGCCGCCGCTAAAACTGGACAGATTCTAGAGGGGATCTAGAGAGAGAGACTCTCAAGCCACAATAAAAACTACCACCGATGCGCATGTAAGCTAAAAAACTATCTAATTCAAGGGGAAAAACGGAAGTCAGGAAGTCAGGGAATCTGGGATTCAGCAGCTGGCTGCTGCCTGCTGCCCCTCCTCGTGGCGCGTCTTCATGTAGGCCAGAAAGATGGTCCACATCAGGCTGCAAATGCTCACGAATACCACGCGATTGTGCTCCGGCACCAGCGAGAAGTTGATGGTCTGCAGGAAGGGCCAGATGCACACGCCGACCTGGGTTAGTAATGGGGAGGAGATTAATCATTGATGGGCGGACGGAGAGGGAGAGGGAAGGCTGCAATCTTATCTTATACCTTATAGGTGGGCAAGGCCTTCTCCTTGGTCTCTTGCACCGCCTGGCTGAAGGTCTTCAGCTCCAGCAGGCTCATGCCCATGAAGAAGCTGACGCAGGCAAAGGGTCCGTAGGATAGCTGCTCGGTGATGGCCTGCAAGGGAGTGTGCAAGGTGTGTGTCCATCATGATCTCTCTCTCCGGCTGCTGAGGCTGCTTCTCCCCCACTTTAATCTTACCTTGACGATGCCCGTGCGCAGGTTCGTGTGCGGCCACATGGCACTGGTTAGTCTCACCCAGCCGTACAGCGTGGGCGCCACATACAGGGCTCCAAAGAGGCTGAAGCGTAGGGCACGTGCCCAGTCGTAGTCTCCTGCAAGGAGGAGTAGGAGGAGGAGGAGTAGGAGGCGATGATGGGTGATGAGGTGCGCAGGGTGCTGGCTATGAAGTTACTCACTTGGCTTACGGCCCTCCAGCGTCTGCTGGATGATGCTGCCCGTTGGCCACATCACCGCATATGTGAGGGCGCCCTTGGCCATGGGATGCAGCTTGGTGCGGCTCCGCCACTGCGAGGCCAGTGAAGCTTGCAGCAGCTTAATGGCCTGCGGCACCATGGTGTCCTTAGACTCTACCTAAATCTGCAGGCGGCGGAGCAGAAGGAACATCTTGGTCTGGACCAGGAAATACCACCCACAGCAGCAACAACAACAACAACGAAGGAGGAGGAGGAGGAGGAGCAGAACAGGAGATACATGACTCAAGGTCGCTAACGGTAACTGCGAGAGCGAGCAGTGCAAGTGCAGGCGCAGGCTGGTCATGGCCAAGGCCGTTTTTCCCCCCCTCCCATTGTGGATACTTGCTGTGCGACGCTGTGGCTGTGATCTATGTATATTCGGACTCTCCGAACGCTGCACGAAAACTAAATCAATGAATGAGTGCAATTTCTAAATTTGAACGCAATTATTAAGCTTCTTTCGCATTGATCTTGAAAGCGAGTGCATTTCCTAGTGGGTTGCAACAACACTTGCAAGCGCGCGAACTCTCTTGTTCTCTCTCACGCAATGCGAAAAGAGCGAGATGGCGGCTGCGTGAGCGGAAATCTAATCGCAAGGACTTTATGTAACAGAGCGAGAGGGAGGGAGGCTGAACGAATGAATGGAAAATAACGGCACGTTTGGCTCTCAGCCCAAATCACTACACAAACAGAGCGTGTGTGTGATTACGTAGCTAGTAAACTAACGGATCGTGTTAGAGCAATATAATTTAACGTAATTGTGTTGTTGTCACTGTCTGCTGACTGGCTTTGTTTTTCTTGTTGTTGTTGTTGTTGCTGTTGTTGCTAGGCGGCTGGATCTTACTTACTTAGAAGGAGGGGGAGGTGGGAATTAGCCCTATTCTAACTTATTGGAATTCTAGTTTGTACTGTGGTTACGCAGGGCGTCCGCATCGCGCGCCTCGCTTCGTTTCGATTCCGAGTTCTCTGACTAACAAATACGAAAACAGCTTGAAATGTTTTGCTAAAGTCAGCTGTTCGAGATTAGAGGAAGCTTCTCACCCTCACCCAGTTGTCATCGAGCTTTGCCAGCTTTTGCGGGGGCGGAAATTGTGCCAGAGACCGAACAATATGTCGTGGATGAGGAGGGATCCATATTTCTAGTATATTTTTTATGATAACGTTTTGTGGGCGAAACTAGCCGTTAAAAACGGTAAAAGTTTTAAACAACGAAAGCTAAAATACCCGATAGTTTATTTTACAAAACTATCGATATCGATATCTATATCGATTGATGTAATGGCACATTTTGCACATCCCTAAACGGCGGAAAACAAAAAATGCGACGACGGTGGTGGCCAGGCGACGTTGGACCCCGGGCGCTGCTGCTGCTACTCCACTTGCTGCTCCTCCTGCTGCTGCAGGCCGCCGCCACCCACCGCAACCACACCGTCATCCGGAGCGGCAACGCCCTCAGTGGTATTTCGCACAGTTTCAGTGCCTCCTGCCCGAAACGACATCTCGCCGAGATCCTGCCGCCACCGAATACCTGCCCACCGGAGGTGTTGCACCTAAGGGGCGCCGTGTACATCCTGTACGACGTCAACATATCCGAGGGCTTCAATCTGCGCCGCGATGTCTACATCCGCATGGCGGTCTTTGTGCGTCGCCTGCGGCAGAGACGCAAGCGCTTCCGGAACGTGCGCCTAGTTTTGCCGCCGTGGCCACGCCTCTACCATTGGCACTCGCAGGGCCTGCACCAGAGCGGTCTGCCGTGGCGACACTTCTTCGACCTGGCCAGCTTGCGCCGCTACGCTCCCGTGCTGGACTACGACGAGTTCCTGGCGGAGCAGCGTCTCTTTGGCGCACCGGGGGCGCCGCTCGTGCATGTGGCGCATGCCTTTCGGCTGCAGCACTACGAGGTGATGCTGGAGCAGGGCATCTTCCGGGACAAGTTCGAGCGCGTGACGGACAAGGCGACGTGCAGCGAGGAATCTCTGGCGGGCGGACCGCTGCTGCAACAGCCGGAGCTGCAGGTGGAGCGCTTCCATTGCGTCCGTTTCCAGGGCAGCGCCGGCCTGCTGGAGCAGCTGCTGCGCGTGGCCATTGCCGAGGACACAGCGGGACCGGAGGATGCAGACGATATGCGAACTTACGCCCTGCTCAGCGCTGAGACCGTGCTCCACGATCACTGGGGCGACGAGCATTTTTGGCGTGCGCGTCGCTCCATGCGCTTCGCCCAGCGGCTCAGCCGGGTGGCCGAGGATTTCCGACAGCAGGCCCTGGCCACCACGGACACCTCGGCGGGCGTACAGCGGCCGGCCATGTGGGAGCTGGAGCGACCCAAGCGGAATGCACGCGGCGGGGATTACCTGTGCGCACATTTGAGGCGCGGCGACTTTGTGCGCTCGCGGGAGGCGACCACGCCCAGCCTGAAGTCGGCCGCCCAGCAGATGAAGCAGCTGATGCGCGCCTTCAACGTGAGCACTGTGTTCGTGGCCAGCGACGCCACGCCCTACGAACTAATGGAGCTGAAGGAGCTCTTCTATCGCTTCCGTTTCGTCCACTTTACGCCGGAATCGAATGGCCAGCGGCGCGAGCTGAAGGACGGCGGCGTGGCCGTGGTGGATCAGCTGGTGTGCTCGTATGCCCGCTACTTTGTGGGCACCTACGAGAGTACCTTCACCTACCGGATCTACGAGGAGCGCGAGATACTCGGTTTCAGCCAGGCCAGCACCTTTAATACCTTCTGCAAGGCTCTGGGCGGCAGCTGTTCCCGGAACGCCGTCTGGCCCATTGTCTGGGATGACTACAGCGACAGCGACAGCGAAGAGGAGGATCCCTACTGAATCCTAACCATTGTGTTCCAAATTGCCATGGAGAGAAGCGAAGCACTCGAATCCTAGCTTTAAGATCAGCAACAGAAATTCCGAACAACCTGCGATTATGTACCAAAAAAAAGCTCTCAAATCAATTCAGCATGTAGATGGGGGAATTGATTAATAAAACTAAATATGTATTTTTTAAAAATATAAGCAGAGTTTCCTAAAAGAGGTTTTTTGGCACACATATTTCTGTTTCCGAAACTGGAATCTCTGAGGAAAAGTTGTGTAACTGCCAGGAAAACAAACAAAACATATATGAGATTTATAAATACGAAAATATACAAATTAATACAACATTTCTTAAGATTTTAATTCAGTTTTCCAAGTTATTAAAGAAATTCTGTAGAAAATGCTTAATACATTACGTGTTGGGTTATTAAAACAATGAATTTAGCTACAAAGCACTCTCATCGCATCCAAAAACATATTAAAGCCTTAAAATATTAAACTTTCAAGAATCTAGGACAAGAAAGTTGTTCCCATAATTTAAATTTGAGCGCCTGCTCACTTTAAAACATCGATTTATCGATAGATCAAAACAGTAGTGCGACCAGCCGCTCGTAATGACAATTACCTAGCCGAGTGAGAGCGGGTCATACTGTGGAGAACGATTGTTTTTTTTTTTGCAATCTCTTTTCGCACTCTCGCAAAAAAAGATTTTTAAATAATTCATAGATTGCGAAAAGCTAAGCTGGCGGTGTGTGGGAATGAAGCAAACAACGCGAAAACAACGAATTAGTCAATGAAGTGAACGCGAAATAACACCAACAATCGTGAGCCGCAGCTCTCCCACACACACACACACCACGCAGTCCGTGTAGAGTTGAGTGTGCGAGTGTGTGTGAGTTTGCGAAGTTCGGACTTGGATTGCCGTTGTCCCCCCGCCTCCCGTTTTGGAGCACCCACACACACACGCACACACCTGGCTAAGCACACCTGTGCGGAGGCTGTCAGGATTGCTGGGCTGCCAGCAGGACAACTGCGTCGAAAGGCCGCCAGGGAGAACTCACAGCTGGTAAGCTGAACCTGAAACTGAAGCTGAAGCTGGTCTTCAGCGGAGCAGGATTTGGATTTGCCTAAGAGCCAAGAGATCAACCGTTGCCGAACGCCTGGATGCCCGGCTTCCACCTCAATGAGATGGGTGAAATGGTCCTGGACGCCATCGATGACATCGGCGTGGTCGATGTGTACGATCTGGCCTCGGACATTGGCAAGGAGTATGAGCGGATTATGGATCGCTTCGGGACGGACGCCGTCAGTGGGCTAATGCCGAAGATTATCAACACCCTGGAGCTTCTGGAGGCGCTGGCCACCAAGAATGAGCGGGAGAATGCCACCATTCAGGAGCTGCGGGACAAGGTGACGCAGCTGGAGAGCGAGAAGCTGGAGAAGGCAGAGTTTCGGCGCAGATTTGAAAAGGAACTGGAGCTGATCGAGGAGCAGTGGCGCAGTGAGACCAACGAGCTGGTCGATCTGGTGTCCTCGCTGCAGGACGAGAACAAGCGGCTGGTTAAGCAGACGCAGGATTTGCAGTCGGCCTCCGCCCAAAGCTCTGGTCTGGGGGCCAGCCTTACCGAGAGCATCATTAGCATGACCAATCATGAACTGCACAGCGCCCTATCCGACACCCAGGTGCTGCAGCGGCTCAAGGAGCAGATCTACAAGCAGCGGGATGAGCTGAAGCAACGCGAGCGAGAGCTGCAGGACAAGTACAGCGAGCTGGAACATGTAAGGAACACCCAACACCCAGCACCCAGAGCCAGCTTTCCTCCATTAAACTAACTAATAAGTCCCTCCCTCCCTCCCTCCAGCTTAACATCCAGTCGGAGCGCCTGAAAGGCTCTGAGCGGGACACCCGGCGGCGGCACAAGCTCATGCAGGCCCAGGTCAAGACGCTGTGCGAGGAGCGTGCCGATTTTCTGGCCCAGCTGCAGGACCAGAGCCGCGAGATAAACCAGCTGCGCAAGCGCTTGGGTCTCGCCGAGAAGGAGAACGAGGATCTGGTGGCCTCCTACGACGATGGCCAGAACGATCCGAATCGGCCGCGTTATACCACGCGCGAACTCAAGGAGCTGATCAGCGAGCGGGACGAGCTGCTGACCACCATCGATGGGCTGAATGAGCAGCTGGCGGAGCTGAAGCCACCACCACCGCCGCCGCCGGCCAAGGCCAAGCGCCAGCGTCATTTCTCCAGTTCCGATGACAGCGACGACGAGGACGATGGCCATGTGGCGGACAACGATGACGATGACGACGACGAGGATGATGATGAAGAGGAGGCGACCGAAGCGGATGAGGTGGAGCCGCCGCCAGCCGCCGGAGAGACGTGAGTTTAAATACGACCTTAAATAGGATATAAAAACAAAGAATGGGGTTTATGCTTCTCAAAGGTATTAATTATGATCATTTGGCTTGGATTAAAGCTCAAAAACAGCGACCTGCATGATTAATGGGAAGCTATTAGGTCGTGACTCATTGTTTTGTTTATTTTTCGTGCAGTGCTAACCATATTCAAATAGACGCCATGATGCAAGCACCCTTCAAACAGGTGATTCATCATTGGTTTGGCGTTTACGTTTATTTTGATTATTTGTTGTGATTTTTTTTTTATTATCAAGGTTAAATATTATTTAAATATGACAGTCATTATATATGCACATATCTCTGTGCATATGTGTGGGATCATTGAGGTAGTTGGCTGGAAATAAGGCCATTTGGTTGAGGTAATGCCTCTAGTAAACACCTATAACTTTTATGGGATAGGGAGAAATGCTTATTTATAGCAGATTATAACCCTATAAACCCTGAATAGCCTCGAAGCCTTTGTAACTCTTTGTAATTCCACATACCTATGCAAGGAATGAGAGAAAATAACAATATATCGACATGGTATCGATATTTCATGCGAAAATCGATATATAATCGATGTAGTTTGTAAACATTGCGATATACACATATAAAATGTGCAATAAATCGATAATCGTTTTTGGTTATTCTCTTTTTTTTATATTGAAATTTAAACAATAATTAAAAATATTTTTGGATATTTTAAATTTTAAAACTTAACTTATGCCCTCTTTGCAGGCCGCCTGGACACGATGCACCCGTGCAGGGACCGCTGCCATATGAGCCGGACGATGCGCCGTGGAAGAAGAGCTCCGAGTCGGGTATACGCAAGTTGTAAGTGCTTCATAAATCGATATATAAATAAATAATATATATAAAATATAATCCGAAATTTCTATAAATTTTTGTAGCTTCCGGAAACTGTTCTCGGACCCATCGGACGGCAACAATACATTCCCGAAACGTTCCTTGGCCACGCTCTCCAAGATGGCACTGTCGGCCACGCCGGGCTCCGTTTCCGCCACCGCCTCCGAGGCGGCGAAGTAAGCGCCACTCCCATATAAAACCGAACCATACGAGTTGTTTGGCGTGCATTTCACACTTTTGTTTGTTTTGTTTTCTGTTTTTCCGTTTCCGTTTCCGTTCCATTCCGTTCCGTTCCGTTCCGCACCCCCCTGCATCTTTATCTTTATTTATTTATTTATTATTTACGACTTATGGTTTACGATTTACGATTTACGATTTACGATTTACGATTTATGATTTACGATTTATGATTTAGTTTAGGCCAGTGGCTCCTCCATTTAAGCCTGTCCCTGGCCATTTACCTGCTCCGCCTGAGCTGTACATACATAGTTTACACACTCGATTGCTGTGCTCTCGTAATTCTAAGTTGTTATGCCGTTTTATTTACGTAATACGTAATACGCGTTTACGTTTTTGTTTTCTATTTACCCCAAAAACTGTACTAGATTCTTTTGTACTCTTGTATTTATTCTAACATTAAATTAACGACTACCAAGTAAGAGGAGACCCCAAAAACATTTATATACACACGCCCATACATATGCATATGAAAAGTGTTCCAAAGAACAAAAAGAAAAGGAAAGAAGATTGCCGAGTGAGTTTTAAATGAATTTAGAGACGAGAGCTGACTAACGAGTAAGGAGTAAGGAGTAAGGAGTAACGAGTAAGGAGTAACGAGTAACGAGTAAGGAGTAACGAGTAACGAGTAAAAAAAAGACATCAAACCCTTTATAACTGTAGAATCAAATCGAAAAGAAATCGAAGAAAGGACCCCAGAGTTTTTTTTAGAGAGCGTAAGAAGAATGAGAAGGGGTTTGCTTCAATTATCCGTAGTCTAACTATCTCCCCCCTCTGATCCCTGGAACCTGTACACCCCCTCTTGCTCTATCGCTATTCCCCCCCGTACATCTGTTTTGGAATCGGAAGGTATTTTAGCATTCTCATAGCAGTTGCCCCAAGCGGCCTTATATTACAAATTTATCAAAAGGAAAAAAACTAAAATATGCAAACGTTTAGAAAGTGGTAAACCCAAAAAAAGACATATATAGTATATATATATAATTGAAATATAATTATTAGCAAACGTTACAACCTTAGCGCATTGTTTGTTGAATTGAATTAAAAAGAAACTATCTCTAAACGAAACCAAACTAAGCAAATTAGATTCCATTGAACGCATTAGAAGCGCCACAAAAAGAAAATACAAAAAATAAAGGAAAATCTCAGTATAATATGTCTGAATATCAGCGAATGTTTTAGCCAAGAGTTTTACCATAGACTTAGCCACGCCAACTAACTGACCAGCTGTCTCTCTCTCTCTCTCTTGAATTGTTGTTACCGCCGCTTAGCAGATATATCAAACCTATCCTCACTTTCCTCCTTATTAACGAATGCTGTATATCGCACACGAAGCTTGCCCCAGACAGCTCTCCTAGCCAGTACGTTATATCCACGATAAGATGGAGCTCTTGTCCCCCAGAACAGCTGTCACTGTGCTTAACCCTTTATGTGTATCGATACTGTCGATATATAAATAAATATATCGGACCAATGATATCGAAAGCGGAGAAATTCAATAACTTTCGCATATTTTTCGATAATATCGATGCATTTTTTCAATATGTTATTGATCGGAGTTTTCTGATTACTAAAAAAAAGATCCCAGTAAAACCGAGTACTTCAAGCTTCGTATTGACACAGGAGACAGCCAGACAGGGGTGCTCTTTGACTTCCGTAACATATCAGCTTTGTCGATTGCATCGATTTTTAATGTGCCAAAGACTAATTGTGTCAGTCCCCGCTTAACCCCCAACCCACTCTGCAGCCTGTAATCTCTCCTCCAACAATCAAATCTCGTTTCAATTACAAATTACCAATTGTGGCAACTGAAGTTTTATACATATTTGAATATGATATAATAATGACATGATCAAATGAGATGGGCGTTAGGATGAGTATTAGAGGATCGTTCGAAATGAAGAGACCACGAGACCACGAGGAAGAAGAGAGAGCTACACACACGAGCAGGAGAAAGCGATGGAGAGGAGAGACATTGAGGGTATTTGGTGAATTAATGTTAACTAAATTTATATACACATATACACATGCATTATACATAATATACTTTACTATATACACTATATGTAATACCGTATTATATGGAAAACTATGTGTGTGACTAACCAAAAAGAAAGGCAACAATTATACAAATTAAATGCGTGCCAGCGTAGAGACAGACTACTTGGGGACCCGAAGCGAAGCGGCGTGGATCAGTCGTCCCTCTCGGAGGAGTGCAACGGAACGGACACATCCCACACATCCCGACATCCCGGGGCTCCAGAGATCGCTTGATCCTCCTCCTGTACGTACATACAAAATTATGAGAGGCGGCTCCCCGTGAGCAACCATCAAAAATAAAAACTTATGAAGAATTGACATCGATTTTGGGCCTTTCGTTCTTTCTTACTTTTGAATTGGGGAAAAGCGGGTTCTCGGGTCTCTAATAAACCTTCGACATGAGGCAAGGCCAAGGACAAAGTAACCCTGCAATGTTAGTTACATTTCGCATTCCGTTGTGACGCAATCTGCCTGGACCGGGGATTCCCCCATTACCAGTTCAGTGTCCTGGTTGGGAAAGCTTTCGACTCCCCCGCCAAGAAAGCTTTTCGCTAGAACTTTCTGACCCGGGTCCTGGCGACGGCTAAGAACTTGCGCCGCCCACATCCTGCGCATCCGCGTCCGCATCTCATCTCGGAGGCTGCAGCATCTCGTGTGTCCTGCTCCGTGTCCTGTCGCTTACTGGGCGCCTGTTAGCCATGCCGGGTTTGAGGCGTATCTAGGGCGTGGTGGTTGCTCGGCTCGCGGCACGACCTTGACGAAGTTTTCCGCCGGCTGCTTCTGCTCCTCCTCCGACCAGCACCGGATCTGCGGCTGCGTTTTAATTGCCCAGCAACAGGCGTGGTGACGGAGGCGCTTGCCCTCCCTCTCTCTCTCTCCCTCTCTCTTGGAGCTGCGTTGGCCATTCTCAACGGGATTTCCCCGCAGTTCCCAATTAAGCAATTAAAAATCTGGCAGCCGGAGGGCGGGGGGCGTTGCCAGCTTTTTAATTAAGAAGATGTTAGCGTAATAGGATAGAAGAAGATGCGCTGCGAAATCCGTAGGTCGAAATGTGTGCGCGGCTAATGAAGAAGCCGTCGTCGTCGTCTGTGGTCAGTGGGAACGGGAAAGGGAAGCCGGGGGCGGTAACGGTGGTGGGCTTCGTTTTCCACTAATTGGCTTGGGGGAGGGGGAGCACCAGCAGCAGCCGTTGTGGTGGATTAATTAAAAAAAAGGAGCATTTAATGAGTTTTTCTGCTGGCACAGAGGCCCTTCTCGCTGCCGACGACGACGCTGCACCGAAGTATCCGAAGCATCCGCCGGTTGGGCAGGACAGCGCCCGTCTCTTGCCGTGTCGTGGTCGTCGGTGTCGATAACTCGTGCGACGATTTCAGGGGCCTTCAGTCAGTCGATTTTCGAACAGGCGCGCAGCAACGGCAGCTGGGATTCGCCACTGGATTCGCAGGGGCAGACAACTCGAAACTCCCGCAAGAGCGGGTACAGTGGGCGCTGGAAAAGGGCAACTGGAAGTGAAGTGTACACATACATACAGTAAAAACAAAATATCTATTTCTTGATTAAAAGTTATCAAGACCAGTAATATAAATAAATATAGGTACGCACTTAAACGTAATTCCATTGTCTCACTTTAATTCCAGTTTCACTGCTTAAAGAGTTTCTACTGTAAAAAAGCTTTCGTCAGAAAATGTTGCTCAGCTACATGCTGCAGAGAGAGAGAGAGGAAGAGCGAATTTGTATGCACTCCATCTCTTTTAGCGTGTATGTTTGTGTATGTGAGAGAGAAGTGAAATAGAGTGAGAGATGGCCATGGATGGAGAGTGTCATCTCGCTCGCACCTAGCTATAGCTTTGTTTTTAATGTTTATAAACAAACCCTTTGGGGCGATAAGAGGGCATAGCTTTCTCTATAGCTCTGCCTGTCTCCTTCTTGCTGGACAGCTGCAGCGACTAGAGTGGGACAACAGTTGGAGATAAAGAGATTGAGTAAGTGTGCATGTTTGGAAGAAATGGTTCTTGGTTCGCGCCCTGGCTAAGCTTTTTACACAAAATTAAGCTTAAACTTTTTATTTAAAACTAAGTGCAAACAAAGTGGAGCGCAATTAAATAATAAATGAATGTTAAGGAATGAAGAAAGTTATTAAAACCGCAAAAACGTTCCGCCTTTCGGCTGGATTCTCTGGTTCGCCGGATTCTCTGGGTGCGTCCGTCATTTTTTGTACAATAAGTGCTCCAATTCGGACAGGCGAGCAGAAGACTGGAGACTGGAAACTGCGAGCGGCGGGAATGTGGAATGTGGAGCGAACAGCGAACAACGAGTTCTGGTTCTTTCTGTTTTTTTCCGGCTGCGCTTTGTTATTCCCATTAATAATACCAGCTACTAATACATACAAGCAGACTTGCAACTCTTGGCGTCCAACAACAACAACAACAACAACATGTGTTAACTCGTGTTTCCTTTCCTTTATTCACCGATTCATTATCCCTTAGTGCAGGTTTAGTTTATGTAACTTTTTAAGTCGATAAATAGTAGTAAAACGTCTCGATTTCATACTACAAATAGTTTAATAATTATAATTAATTACATTTTTATTTTATTATTATTATTTTTTATTTTATTATCTATTCATTTTTATTTCAGTGTTTTCTTTTTTTTGTTTAATATTTACTGTCTTGCAGTTTTGTTTTTATTATTTACTTAATCGACTTTTTAACTTAGTTTCAGCACAGTCTTTCTTTTCGAAATATGCCGAAATAAGTCTGCAAATTTTGATTTTAAAAAATTGTAACTTTAAAAATTAATATATTTTAGAATAATTAAAACAGACATTTCAAGAATGTGTTTATTGTTTACCAAAACTGAATTTTCCTGAATTTTTTTCTTAATACAACTTTTTAAACTACAATAGAAATCAACATGATAAATACATAAATAATCGATGAGAAAAAAGTACATTTTTATTAAACATAATGTGTGATCCTCATAGGAAAATGGGATATCTGGAAATTACCTGGGAAAAGCCATGACAAAACCGTGTTGGTAAACAATAAAAACCTGCTCTAGGGTTTGCCTACTTATTTATAATTTATTTCGTATTATAAAATGTATATATAGTATTTATATACTTAAATAAAACCCCTATCTTACAGAAGTGGAGTCCTCCATTTGTCCAATTAACGTGTCACTGGGACCGGACCGACTCTGAGGACTGTCAGCGCGGAGGAGGACGGAATGAGCTCTGAGGCGGGGGAGATGGACCCAGCGGCAAACCGAATCCCTGCCGCCGACTGGTGTGGCGGACAAAGGGAATCCGGGAGCCAAGTGCCGGGGACAATGGTGAGTGTCAAGTGTTGATATTTAAGCTGCAGAGCAGTAACCAGCGCCTCGGGTAGGAAGCACCTCACACCTCGCACCTCACACCTCGAAACCCAAAACCCCATTGAAGTGCAGGGAAATAAAATTTGGTCAACGAGTGCAGGAGATACGAAAGGAGGCGGCAGGCAATGTTTTGCAATGAATATATGGCAACTGCAATGCAGCTGGCCCCGAGGCGGGGGCGAGATACTGCCTAACAAACTAACAAAAGGCAACTCTGTGGCAGCTGCACTTGTCCCCACACTCTAAATCCAACTCACTTCTAGGAAATACCACCCCCCAGCCAGGACATCCCCGTTGGCCGTACGTTTCAATGTTCCGTCCAGAAATGGCGACAAAAAAACTAAAATGAAGAAAGTAAAGGAAAAAGAAAAGAAAAACCATGCCCCTCACCGGAAATGGCATTTAAGCGGATTTCGTTCCTCGAGTGCTTAGCTGGCGGGGATCAGAGGCAACGGGGAGACGGGGAACAGGTTATTCGGCACTGTGAATAGCCAAATGTTTGAGTCAACCTCTGAAAAGAAGGAACGCCTGAATGATGTTTGAGGACTCCCGCAGGGATAACGCTCTGAAAAGCCGAAAGCAAGCACACTGCCAGGGACATAAGTAATCACTGGATTTTTAGGTAAGCGAGGAAAAGCTGCCCCTTAAAAACAGAAACTGACCTTCAATTAATTCAAGCTTAAATAGGTTTGATGCTGTTTTTAATCATAGACTTCAATTCATTAATTAACATCACACCTATTTAAGCTTCAATGGTTTCCCAAATTAATTAATTAATTAAATTAACATAAATATTTTTAAGAGAGGGTCGTATTAATTCCATATGGTTTAGAGTTGAATCTAGGAAAATTACTAACTGAAATATCCACAAAAATATCGTTCTGGGATTTTTTTTAATAATAACTTGGCTTAAACTCAACCGATTTCAGTCTGGATTGGTTTTTTCTTCTTTAAATCTCGATTTCTAAATGTTGACCAAATGTTGAAGATTTGGACGATGTTACCCCTTACATTAAAAAAAAAAAATGGGTCACATTTTTCTTCTGTAAAATCGGTAACCCTTGAATGGTTGATCATAACTTGGCTTAAACTCAGCTGATTTCAGTCTTTTCTTCTTGGGTTTTAAAGGAGGATCTTTTCTGCATTTAAAACTTGATTTCTAAATTTTTGTCAGATTTTTGAATTGAATTACAAACTGGGTCGCATTTTTGGCTTCAAAATCGCGGATAACTTCAATGGTTTTTTGATCATAACTTGGCTTAAACTCAACCGATTTCAGTCTGGATTGTTTTTTTCTTTTTGGTTTTTAGAGAAGAACGTTTGACAATTTTGAGGTTTCGCGTCAAAATTAAATTAAATTCATTTTTTTCCAAAAATGGGTCACATTTTTTTTTTCCAGACATGGCCTAGATCTATTCTGCTTTTGATGTTGATCAAAAATATACATATATGGTTTAAAGGGTCGGAATTGACTCCCTTTAATTTTCTTCGACTGAAATCTACATGATTTACATGATAATTGAGCTTTGATTTTTGTATCTTTGAGTTCTACAGAGTTCTAGTGATGTCCTTCCATCTTCCCTCCTAACTGACAAAAATGTGATCAATTTCCCTGTTGATACCTGAAAATCTGTCTATAATTTCACCATTAAATCTCGTTCTTATTCAAACAAATCTGATGACTCCTCAAATTTGTTGCCTGCTGACAGGCAACAGCAACAATGACAACCAGAACGACGACGACGACAAGGACAAGGACATTGACAAGGACATGGATGGGGAGTCTCTGCTGCTGCCGTCGCCTTCAACCGCCAGACAAGCATATTTTTGGCCCCTTATGCTGATGACAATAGCTTCAAGCCCCGCATCCCCGGTTTCTGCAGCAGGAAGCTTCCCAAGGGGAGTTGCTAGTGGCTGACCCGAACCATATGTCCGTCCGAGGGTGCCACTTCTATTCCAGATTTTCCCTAGAGAGAGCTTTCCCTTTGCTGTTGGAGGAGCCAGGAGCTTTCTGTTTATTTTTTTTGGGGGTCGGGGGATCCACTTCTCGAAGGAGTCGTTCCATTGGCCAAGTGCCAGTGAAGCCAGCTGGCTTCCAGCCTGCCCTGGACGATGCCAAAGAGCTTTTCAAGCTGGTCCCTCAAAAGAAAAAAAAAAAAAAACAAATCATATGTCGACGAAAGCTTTACTTCCCGGCGCAGGGCGGAGAACAGCTGAGGCGGGAGGCGGTAGGCGATAGGCGGAAAACGCGCCCCGATGACGCCATGGATATAAAGGGGTTAAGGGGATGAAAAGGCGATTAAAGCGAAATGATGGCTCTGACAGATGTCTAGACAAGGAGTTGGGGCTGGGAGTATGATTCGCTGATGGATGAATGGATTAATTGATCAAAGTTGGTTGGGGATCCATAAAGTTATGGAAAAACGTTGACCGCTGCTGAAAAATCAAATTATTCCACTTGCAGGACATCCTGCCCAGCCCCCCAAAACCCCAAGCCTGAAAATTCATTTGTCGCCGCTTTTCGCGTTTCGCTGCAGTTTTTCCCCCCAAAGAGCACTTGCCAGCTTGCTGGCGCGTTGCGAGACTCTACAAGAAATAAAAAAAAAATATATATATATAAACAAATAGCACATAAATACAAGTGTAAATATAAATATAAATGCAACTGCAGGAACACAGGTGCAGATGTCGATGGATGTGGCACCTGAGCACGACAAAAAAAGAAAAACAAAAAATGATGTAATAATTTAGATTTTATGAAAATTATTTGGGAAAACGCAATCAATCTCGAGAGACTCTCTATGAAATTCTAGCTAAAGTTAATCCCTTAAAACTATTAAGAACCGTTCGCTATCTCTGAATTTATTTACATTTCATGCATATTTAATGGGAATAAGTTAGGAAAAACACATGATTTGTTGAGGCAATCTCAAGAGACCTCTTTTTTTGTAAAGTTTCAAGGATCCCTGAAGTTCCAGCTGAAGTCTATCCCTTAACAGCATTAATAACCATTCCAGATCTCTTCATTTATTTAAATTTCTTACTCATATAATAGCATACAGATTTTTTGTTCCTGTGCATTATAATATATATGTAAAAACATATGTGCTCATGCTGCCAGCTGAGTGGCGGCAATGTGCGATGTGCTGCCCCTTGTACTTTTCAATGGGCTCCCTCAGTCGCCCATAGAGAGTGCATGGCATTTAAAACATTTCACCTGCCCGCCGCCGCCACCACCAATGCGGTCTTTGATTTTCCGCCCACGCAAAAGGCACAAGCGAAGCAGTGGAACCTGTGTTCCTGACAGCTGTGCGGATGACATTTTGCAAGCTTGTATGTCAATTTGAGAAGAGAGGTTCAACCTCATAAACTGAAACTTCCACTGAAACTTAACTGCAACTTAATTGCCAAACAAACTGGAGAGACTTAAATTAAAGCTGTTGCACTCTAAAGTCGATTTTGGATTCCGATTTATTTACCAGTAAAATGGAAACAGAAATATTTATATTTTGGGATACAATACATGGAGGGTCAGGAGTTCACAGCTCGCATGGAATTCCATTGCCATTTCGTTGGTTGTTGGACTTGTGTGAGGGGAACACCCTTAATTAGCACACAAATACACGCACTACTGAAAGTGTGTTCCTTGGCACTCGTCCTTTTTTTTTTTATTTTATTTTAAAGTTCGTTCTGTTTTTGTATTTTTTTTTGCTCTGCGTACCACGTACCACGTACTACGTACAAGGGTACAAAGGGGCGTAAAGTGGCCAACAACATGCCCAGCCCGGCCCCCTTTTTGGGGCGCCATTTCTTTACCCTTTCCAGGATGTTTGTAGAATGTGGAACTCAAACTAAAAGTTGGCTTTTACCGAGGGCGAGGCAACTCCTCCTTGGTTGGTAAACTGCCTGCAACAGTATCCGACCCAAGGATACCCGGTCAGAAAGCATAGCATTCTAGCACAGAAATCCATGCTGTTTGTGACCCCAATACCCCATCGATGGGTTTACTATTTGAAAGGTTTATCCAGGGTAATCCGAAGTATGACTAACCTCTTTTTTGAGATATTGTACCAATGCTGCATACCCTGGGACCCCAACGAGTACCGATTGTTGGGAGGAGGAACCAAGGGCAACCGAAACAATGTTCAGGAGAAGATGCTGCTGATATATATATATACAAATACATATTAGTGTCCTCCAGTGTGGAGGCGGGATAGCGGCAGGAGCTGAAAAAGTTTACTCCCAAGGAAGAGCTGGACTGACAGGCTGCTGGCTCTGGCCTTTAAATGGGTATTAACATATAATATTTAAGAGCCTTTTTTTGCCCAAAGCACATAAACAATTTAAGTACACTTTGCTGGCTTAATTTATTAAGGCTTCTTTTTTTGAAGATTCCACCAATTAGGAACATTTTAAACTGTGTACGGGGATTAGGATTAAGAAATCAAGTAACTATAATAGCTAAGCTACTGTCATGCGACACAATCCCATTTAGTTTGCCAGCCTCTTTCAATTGTCGCTGTCCCTTTGTCCTTTTTTGTTGATTTTGGTGCTTCTTCTTTTTGGCAGCGCTATTTTGTGGGTTAAGTAATTCCCGATCTGCAATTATCCTGTTTTCGTTGGGCCCTCGCCCTGTAATTGGGATTTGCCTGCCCTGCCGCAGTGCTGCAATTGAATTGGAAATTGAAATTGAATTTCTATTTCCATGGTAATTTGAATTTCATTTCGATGGAGGGTTAAATCGATTAACCCGCAACGATCAATTGGCCAGCTTCTTTGCCATCAATCAAGCGTCGTAGCCAAGCTGCCTTTTGCAAATTTATAGGTACATTTTTTTCCTCCTTTGGGGCGACCTTTTATGCAATTCGCTAGATGGCATTGGGTGGCGGCTTAATTAATGCACATTTGCCCATTGACATTTCATAATTGATGTGACAGTGGGTGGCGAAGGTTGCATAAGAATGCAGCAAAGAAGAAAAGGGTTTAAAAAAGTCTCGCTAAAGGTGAATAATATAAACATAACAAGTCCTAAAAAAACTATATATTTTATATAAAAGTGAAAGGGATCTGATAAAGAGACCTTCATTCGCTGAGTTAATATTTCAAAATTTAAATTCTTACATTCATTCATGTTCGTGTGAACAAAAAGTTTCCTAGCTTCCCTTCTTTTGAATCGCTTTAAAATTATGCTCTAGAGGTGGCTATCGATAACTATAGTTATTAGGATTGCACTTTCGGGTGCCTTAAAGCTAATTGTAAGTAGAAGATAGATGTTTCTATGTGCTAGGGGTTGGAATTGTGTATATCGATAATTATCGTGTATGCGCTTGAGGTGAAAACTTGTATATATCGATCATTAGCGTTATAAATCGTGAGCTTGCTTATACTTTAAAGCCGGTTAAAAGTAGAAGAGAGTATATACCTTCATATTTTCCTGCCTACGGATCAGACTTATTAGTAAAAAAAATATGAGTTTATGCTCTAGAAATGAAAACTTGTATATATATCTATAGTTATCGTTAGAAATCGTGAGAGTTCCTCTACGTTAAAGCTAATTAAAAGTAAAAAGAGAGAGATTAGAGTTAGTTTTGCGTAGTTTTTGCAGAATATATAATTGGGAATTACAAGGAAGCCCCTCTCGCTCATTTTTCTATTCAAATTTGAAGCAAATCATTATCCCAGTGCCGTTGATTGGCCAGCAATCGGTGTGATTGGTTTGGTTGGGTTTATGTCCCCCGATCCGATCGAGATATGTCCTGGGGCACTTGGCTGTTGTTGGCCAACGTCGCTCGTTCGTTAGCGTTTTATGGCTTATTTATTTATGGTTTGCCCAATAAACATTGAGGACACTCGGCAGACACACGCACTCACACGCCAGCCAGCCGATGTGACCCACTCTGCTCCGAGTGTGTGTGTGTGTGTGTGTGCCGCACTGCATAAATCCTTCTGGGCCCTATTCCCTTGCTGGTCTTCGCCTCCTCATCCACCTCCTCCTCCAGCCAGGCTCTAATGTGCGTCCTCGTTCGGCCTGCCAGGCTGCCAGGCTGCCATGCCAGACTGCCAGTCCAGCCGCCTGGCCCCCTGTGGGGTGCCTCGTTTAATTGGCCAACTGACTGCCGGCCAAGAGTCGGAGCGACTGACTGACTGCGGGCTGCGAATGGAGCAGAAGGACATGTTAGTCATTTGGCAACTGACAAATGCCGCACGAAAACGCCGACTTTATTGAATTTGCTCTTTTGGCCGGCAAACTGGAACTTGGTGCAGCTCAGCAGCAGCAGCAGCAGCAGCAGCAGCAGCGGCAACTGCGACACAATGGCGGATGCGGCTCCTGCGGTTATCATCCTGACCAAGAGCCAAGAAGAACCGCCGCCGTTGCCGCCGCCCCCGTCATTTTCATTTCCATGTGAATGGGATTGGCATTGGGCTTGGGCATGGGCATGGGCAAGGCTATGCTCGTGGGCGATCGAAATCAAGAGCCCGACGGCGGTCACCAGATAGCTGAATCTTTAAGAAGGCATTACTCAGAGAAATATATAGCTTGAATTTAGATTTGCTTAAAGCACATTTGAATTTGCTAATGCAATTTGAAAAGGCTTTTCTGTTTGTTTTTTGTTCATCATTTCGAATTTTAAATGTAAAATACATTTTTAAACAAGTGTCCGATGGGTTGTTAAATTTATCGAATCAAAAACGGCGTTACCCTCTGCAACAATAATTAGTAAGAATTCAAGCTTATTCCTAATCATAATCTGAAATATTTTTTGGCCTTCCCATGAAATAAGACTAGTAAAGCTTAGACTAGACACAATATCCATATTCCTTGGTACAGATATGACAATTTTTAGCATGAAATTTCTTCCCGTGCTGGGAACACAACGCCGCTGCTGACATTTAGCTTCACTTGAATAGTTGCCACTGCTAAGTGCTGCCTCGAAGCAGCAGCGCCGGCGGGGTGGCACCCCCTTCAGTAGCCTCGCATCCGCTATTGCGGACCCCCTGCTGCTCCTGCTCCTCCGAGCTGGTACTTTTCCTCATTGCCCCCTCCAAGCTTTTTTCCTATTTTTTGGCCTAATAGATGTGTACAGCGATGTCGGCGGCGGCATTTCAATTTAACTTGCCACGTGTCAAAGCCGCGCGCAATCCAAAGTGACACTCAGAAAACGGGGGGCTCTCTAGCCCAGGAATACTTTACTGGGGCTGCTCAAAAGGTACAAAATGTTATCCATAAGTGCAGACTGTGTGTGTGTGCTTCGCTGGGCTGCCTTTTACTTTATGGTTGCTGTGGCTGCCGCATCGATTTACGCCAAAAACTTGCGCCACAATGTGCCCCTGCAGTGCTCCACCCTGGGCAGGACCAAGGGCAGGACCAAGGGCAGGAGCAGGAGCAGGAGCTGGAGCAGGAGCAGGAGCAGGAGCAGGAGCAGGAGCAGGAGCAGGAGCAGGAGCAGGAGCAGGAGCAGGAGCAGGAGCAGGAGCAAGAAGCATNGCAGGAGCAGGAGCAGGAGCAGGAGCAGGAGCAGGAGCAGGAGCAGGAGCAGGAGCAGGAGCAGGAGCAGGAGCAGGAGCAGGAGCAGGAGCAGGAGCAGTAGCAGGAGCAGGAGCAGGAGCAGGAGCAAGAAGCATAGCCCAGCAGGTGGCGCCTTAATAGTGTAGCAGCAGCAGAAGCAGCAATAACAACAGCAGCCAGAACACCTTTTGCTTTTGGCCTTAATGGCAGCTGACGGGGCCCGAAAGGGGCAACATAATTAAAGCATTCGTTAAAGGCGCTGGTTTTTAATGGTTAATCGATAAACAAAAGTTCGATATATAGCATACGAGGCATTTCATAATATTTAATATTTTACTTATATCATAAGCACACCTATTATTAAAGGGCATTATGAACTCTTTTTTGTATGAAGCTTCAATTAATTGTTAGCAAATATTTAATAAATTTTATTGTTACTTATCGGAAATATCGATTATGATGATAAGGCTTAAGAAAATCCATTTATTATTTTAAATAAATTAATTTAGGCAAATAGTTCGTATATCAATTGTTTGATGAAATTAGCTGTTTGTTTTTCTGTTTATTGTTTAATAACAACAATCGTTTGTTTAACAACTGTTCGATAACAGTAATCGCTCGATAAATAAGGGCCTATATCGCTAGTTTTAATTATAGCCACAAAATACTACTTTTTGTTAATCGGTTAACGTTTTATATGCTCTTATTTATCGAAAATATCGATTATGCTATTATGACACTACGGCTTGGATTTAAGACAGACCGTTCTTGTTAGCAAGCTGTCTCTTATCGAAAACATAGATAATACTATAGATTTTATACAAAATAAAGATTTTGATTGCTTTACAACTGTTCCCTTAACTTTTATTTATCGATTCTAGCAATTATGGCATTATGACACTACTTTGTTGCTCTCATTTCAATGCAGGTTTCATTACAAAAATCTAAAAATAGCTGTGAACCCAAGCCCCCGCTTTGCTTTTGATCCAGATTAATGAGCCCGATGAGCTCTTCTGCGCCAACACCAGAAACTGTTTGTAATTTATCCAGCCCGAGGTGGCCATAAAGCGACTAGCCAGCTGCCTGTCTCAACTTTAACCCCGGACACGGCGGGTAAGTAGTAAGTAGCCTTTAATGTTTAATGGGCCCGGCATTAAAGATTCATTCAACACGTCCGAGGCAAGAGTATTTTGTGATCTCTAAATAGTTTCTTGAGTTTCGCTTAGCTTTTTAGTATTATTTTTTGTTTAGGAAAATTGACAAAGCTGTGTGGGAAATTCCTGGTATAGCCCTCAGGACCTTTGCCTTTGCTAATCGTTAAATTTTAATAATGTAAATTTGTGTCCTAAATCCCTGACTCCTCCTCGTCGCTTTACGCCGATGTGCGTGTGTTATTCCCCAAAAAAAAGGACAACAAATAAAAAAAAAACTGCCAACAGCTGGCTCTTTGACCTTGAAATTCGTAACTCGATATAACCGAAATGCCCCAAAAAAAAAGGCAAGAAAAAAAGCATGCTCCCTGGTTTTGTTGTTCTTTGCTTAGGCTACGACGCCATTTCGGGCCGCAGGATTGGGGGATGAACAGGACGGCAGGGCGGCAGGATGGCAGGATGGCAGTGTGGCAGTGTGGCAGGAGCGCGGGATGAGGACAACCGCCATAAAACGCAATTGCTCGGAGTGCGTGAGAGGGAGCGCAGGGTCTCCCGGAGAAGTTGCCCCGAAAGGAAATGAAATATTAATAACAATGAAAGCAACAAGAGCAGCAGAGGAAATCAAGATACCACGACGTCTCTCACTCCCCTTCGGACTCGTCATAAAAATAACTGAAAGCGGATATCGGCCGGTGGTATAGGAACAACAATGGGTGGTGACTTCGACCTTGAGCACTTGGGGCTGCGGTCGTAAGTGGCTCCGTAAATAGCCGGCGGCGCGGAGTGTCCCGAGGCTAATTAGTGACTGGACATATATTTTAAGACAGAGTCACTCTGTGGAGCAGGAGGACTGGAGGAGGGAGTGAAGGGAAAGTGAAGAAGGCACACGGGGAAAAACTATGGTGTTCAGTGTTTTAATTGATGATTCTTTAGTGTCAGTATTTTCTCATCATTAGAATAATGCTGCCCAAGTACACAATTTATTATTCTTTGCCATCAATTGGGTCAATCTTTGGACAGCTTAGAGGGATGGTTCAAGGCCTTGATTGTGGTTTTCCATATGAATAATGGGTTTTCCTTTCTTTGCATTTGTTTCCTGATTTTTATCCGATTTTATGAGGCTTCATTAATATCTCGAGAACTTAAATCGATTATTTCAATAATTTATGAAAAACGTCTGCACTTCTTACTTACAATCTGTAAATATTTTAAATACAGTTTCTAATGATGGTTTTATTCATTAAATATATTTTTTTATTGGATTTTGGTAGTGTTTTTAGTTTCCTTTCCTAAAACTGTGTTTAAATGATTTAAAATTTAAAAAGTACATTTTTTTATCGATTATTTATTTTACATTTGTTTTTAGTAACTTTATGGGGTATAACCTTTCAAATTTAGATTAATCTTCATAACACCCATTTTTTCCAACGATAATTAACCAATCGATTATTTCGATTACTGTTTCCATTTAATGCTTTCGCCGCTGGCAACCAGCAACGCCTGTTTCGAAGCACTTAGACAAGTGGGTCACAATATCGATTGCCAGAAAGTTAGTTTAGTTGGCTGACTTCAGCTGGTACCCCTTTTACGACTTCAGTCCTCCCCCCACTTGAGTTATGCAAAGGATTTAGGGTATTCCCCGCTTTGGCCGTCGTTTGGTGCCAGAAGTTCGAATGCCGCAATTTCTGAGCTTCAATCTGGGGAATTAGTGGCGACACAGCTCCACCTTCTCCGTCTCCTCCTCATCGTTCTTCTCCTCCGGGGACGCTTGAGGCTGTCATCTTCTGCCGGCGTCCTTAATTAATGCGCCAAGGAGCAGAGGAACCAAGGAGCAGAGCAGAGCAGAGCAGAGGAGCAGGAGAATTGATAATGGGTAAGAAGGAGAAGTGTTGAAGAAAATCAGGTGGCACTTTGAACTTCTCGTGAGCAACGGACAACGGACAACGGACAGCGGACAACTGACAGCGAACAGCGACGCATGCCACTTGCAACTTCCGCTTCCGTTTCCGGAAGACGGCGTCGCGGCGCAAAGCCAAAGTGCAAGGCGCACACTCACACACACGCAGAGAGCGAAAAAAATCGATGCGAAAACGATCCGAAATTGCCGCCGCAGACCATGGTTACGGTTACGGTTCGGTGTCCGTCTGACATTTCTCGCCGGGGCCCTACTGTTGAAATTTATTAGGATTACACCGCAAACAGGCCCGAAAACAAGCAAGGACACGACAAACAGAAAACAACTGCCAAGAAAAGAAATGAGACAAAGCGAAACGAACTGCAAAAAAAACCCAACAAAAAAAGAGCAAGTAAAAGGGGTGGCTTTCAGTGAAAAATTAATCAAATACTCGACCATTAACCTTATAGAAGCCAATTCTTTATGAAACTAGAAAGAGTCAAGATATTGCATAGAAAGGTGTAATTGTTTTGGATTAAAATTATGAAAATTGTGATATTTTCTAACCAAAAATCAGAGAAATTTATAATTTCAATTATTTCTTTTATAGCTTAAAGACATTTTTATGCTTCAAAGCGGGTATGTTTTTAAAAGCAAACGAAACCCATTTTTAGGGCTCTAAGAAATCTAAAAATAGCATCAAAAATATTTTTCCTACCAAACCCCTCCAGGTTTTCTGGTGTTAAGTGTGCTGGCATTGCATTTCCAATTTCTTGGCCTACAGTCGCCCTTTTTTTCCCCCTTTGCTCCTTCCTCTCTCTTCCTTTGGCACGGAGTCATTTCTTCTAATTAATAAAACGCAATTTATTGTGCTGCCCACCTGGTCGCCGCCACCTAGCCAGGTGGCTCCTTCGCAAATGCCAAGCGGAAATGAGCGATGTGCGAAGGGAGGAGCCGCTTGAGTATCGTTATAATTAAAAAGCGCCAGAAAATATTTAATACAATTATAATGAGCGTAATTAGAAGAGCAGAGCGAAGAAATATATATGAAAATATATATGCAGGAAATAATGTATACCATATACATTACCATATATATTATGCCTTAAGTGACGCCACAAATATTTAAAAATTGTTTCCGTTTTTCTCCCCCAAAATACTTATGGTAGGCAGTTCCTTGCATTTTTTTGGGGGGGGGTTGTAAGTGAGCTGTGCACGCGATGCAACTGCCTGGCCTGGCCTTAGGCTGTCTTTATTTTCCCCTTCGTATTTATTACATTTCAATATTTTTGGCATGCTTTATGCGGGGCCCCTCTTTGTCACCCCTATTTCTCGGGGGCTGGAGTTCTCTTGGCCTGTGTGTATCGTGTCGCAATAAAACGTTTAAAAAGCGGTGGCTCTGGACTAAAATAAGGGGGTAGGATAAGGTGGCAAGACAAAGAGAAGGGTAGTATGGTATCGTATATCGATTAAATATCCTGTCTAGCTACTCGAGATCAATTTGTTGGTGTTATTCCCCATAGTTGTCTTGGGACTTTGTGTTGAATTAGGGATCCTAAAAGGGGTTTGAATGGTTTTTGGGATATTTTCTATTTGCGAAGCTTAAAGAGCTTTTAAAGGTACTTTTATATATTTCATGAAATATTAATAGTTTGCAAGTTAGGGAAATAATTAGCGGGCTTAATATATAAATAGGAAAATTAGATAGAAAAATTACAGGGTATAAAATGGCAGGCCCATTATACAGAGAATATTAGCAAGGCTTAAAAAGTAATCCTTGACCTTGGCTATAGCATTTCTTATATAAATCTTAACCGGATACCATGTAAACTATTAAATATTTATAAATATTAGTGGCCACGCGGCGTATACGTGTTTTTCTTCCTGCAAATATTACGTATACGTTTTAACTTTTAAAGTATTTTGTTTGTATATCTTTAATATATAATATGTAAATATAATTGTTTTTTTTAATTTTAATACTTTGCACACTAAGACAGACATACCAGTTGTAAAATAATCGAGAAACTGCATAGTGAGTGTTGGCATGGCTAAAAAGAGAAGCCTTGCCCCTTGGTTATATTTTTCTTTATAAATCATAAACGATTTATAAATAAAGAAAGAAAGAAATATAAATATTAGTGGCCACACGGCGTATACTTATTTTTCCTTCACCCAAAATATTACGTATACGTAATACTTTAATAATAACACTTTAAGGTATTTGTATATTTTTTCATTAGTATAGATGCTTTTATTTATGGATGAATTATTTTATGGATGATTTTAAGTTGAAATACTTTACGCATTAAGGAAGCCATAGCGGGTATAAAATTGTGTGCACATTGGATAGAAAATATTGCCTTGTTTTTACAAAAAAATAGACTTTTATATAAATCTTAAACCATTTTCGCAGAAAAAATGCCAGATATAAAAAATATATTAGTATAAACACTGGTGGCCGCATGGCGTATACGTGTTTCTCTTCCTGCAAATATTACGTATACGTTCCTCTTCACTCACTTTGTTTAGTAAACTTATTTCTTTTATTTTACAAATACGTTTTTATTAGTTCGTATTGCACATTCCTTTCTATTTTAATTGTACACTAGTATTTGTTTCCAGTGTAAGGGCATTTTTCGTGGTCCTGCAACCGGCGCCGCCGAGTATGCAACGCCGGCTGTGTTCGTGTTAAGTTATAATTAAATGAAATCCAGCGCGGAATTCAAATTCAAATTTCGAATTTCGGCCTGCTTTTTTTTTCCCCCCTTTTCGCTTTTCGCTTCTGTTGCTGTTTTTCTTTCTCTTTCCCCGTTTTGCTGTTTTCCTTCCCTCGGCTTTTACGCTGCTCTGTTTCTTTTTATTTTATTTTTCTCGTGGAAATTTAGGCCTTTGATTGGATTAAACTGGGCGTGGTCGTTCCCCCCTTTTCTGTTTGCCTCCCAGGAGTTGACCTCCTCCTCCTGCTGCTCCCCTGTCGCTGTCGCTGTGTTGTTACGTGTCTGCCGGGTTGCGTCTTCGTCTCCCAGCACCGTCTCGGAGCAACAGCAACAGACGAGTGAAAATCCAAAGAATTTCGCTGGCAGAAAAGTTTTCTCTGTTTTTTTTTTTTAGGTGTGGGGAGACCCCTTTGCCATCGTCGTCGCTAAACTTGGCTCCAAAGCGACCGCAACCAAAACAGAATTGCCTCGTTAAGCGCGGATTGAGTTGCACAAACGTATATGTATTATATACATATATATCTCGTACATATATCGTGTACATGTAGGAACATGTGTAACGAAATGCCATGGCAGGCAATCAATATTTCGAACGGGGTTCTATTTCAGTTACATTTTATGTCTTAAAATAAGGTCTAAGTATTAATTCAAGAATTTCTGGTAGAAATATTTCTACATTAAGTATACGCCATGTTAGCTTCATTAAGGTGAATCTTTAAATAGAATGGAAAGAATCTAGAACTTGCTTTATTAAGCTCCTGGGGAATATCATACATATATATCTTGATATATATATATATATAACCTGAACTGGATTGTTCAACTATCCCTATTATTATTATCCCCAAAGTAAGGATGATGATAATTGTAGGCACTTATCATACAGACTTTTCTCTGTTATGTACATGGAATACATTATCCCTTTTGTTCCTGCTGGCCTCACGTCCTACTTTCTGTTTTATTGAATTTGAATGGGTAATAGGTTACCCTGCCATTCGGCTATACATCAGAGGATTTATGCAAAAGCCAAGAAACTTTCCTCCTAAGTATAAAGTAATTTATATATATGTATGTATGCATTCATTTCCGCCAAACTTATCCCAATAGCCAATCTATATAGCCCTAGCCGCATTTGCATTTCCCGACGGCATCAGACGCTTTATGCTTCTGCGACCGGCGGCGTCTGAGTTACGTTCCCTGCCCCCGGCCCCTGGCCCCTGGCCCCTAACCCCGTCCCCCACTTCTATGTCGTCTCTCTGGCTGGTGCTGGCAATCAGCTGTTCGGCTGCGGCTCGGCTTCGCCATTAGCAGCTGTCGGGCACTGGGCCTGCGCCGTTGGAAGGCCGGCGGCGGCTCTGTCACATGTTTTGCTCGCCGAGCCGGACAGGCTCAAACATGCACACACGAACGCCAACGCAACGGTAGTTCCAGTGTGCCAAAAAAGAGCAAAGGAAGAGGAAGAAAGGGAAGCCGAAGCTGAAGCCGAAGCAAGCGACGAAGCAGAGCCGCAGTGTGTTAGTGTGTTTGCAATGGGAATGGAACGGAATGGAATGGAGTGGCAGCGCTAATGGGAACGACGGCCGCACCAGAGGGCCCACAGTTAGCGACAGCGTCGGAAGCAGACTCGAAACGAAACCAGAAGCCAGCCAGCAGAATCCACACACAAAATCCCAAAAACCGAGGAAAGGAAAGGAAAGCCAAGGCAAGGCAACGCAGGGACAGGAAAGGAAAGGAAAGGAAAGCAGGCTGGCAAGAGCAAGTGGAGCCGTGCTACTAAATGCTAAATGCCAGCGCTCGGACCAGCGGCAATCAATCAATTAGGCCCGCGAGCCTCGTACTCCTTGAGAGCCACAACAAAGCAGCAGCAGGAGCAGGAGCAGGAACAGGCCGTAGAGGAGAGAGCAGAGACACAAGCCGAGAAAGAAACAGAGCCAGAGCAAGAGCAAGAGACAGAGGCAGAGACAGAGAGGCACATTGACAGCAGTTAAAAATCAATATCCGTCTAAAGTTTATTCAGTTTCGGAGACATTAAAACTCTGCAGCCTGAGGAAGTTGCCAGCAACAACCGGGAATAACAAATAACAAAGATACAAGCTGAATTTGCCATAAACACAATAACGTAAAAACCACAAAAACCAAATACAAAATACAAACATTAGTCGATTTAATAAAGTTCTAAGTAAATAAATTAATTCAAGCTTTTTGCCCATATCGCGTCCGCTTTGTGCTAATTCGAAATTAATCAAGTGTCCATTTTGTGCTAAGCCTTAAAACATAATTGATAAAGTTGTAACCAAGAGAACTACTAAGAACTACTTGCTCCATCCATATAAAGTCAGAGGCAACGCCAGAGCCACTCCCAAAATAAACAATAACCAAGAATAATAATAACCAGTGACAAATAAACAAGTGAAAGCACTAGTGTAAGCCAACTCCAAATGAAAGCTGAGGTGAGTGTTCGATATCATTAAGGAATTAGCCTTAAGATCGGCATGCTGGTGCATGTTGCATCTCTGCATTCCTATGCCAAATCATCCCATGGCCCAAGCTGTTTCAAATCCAACGGTCGGCTGCTTTCGCGCTCAGCTGAGCGTTACACAAGCACAGCGGCGACATGCACAGACATGCACAGACAAGCGCATACTCGCACACAAGTCAGCTGTTCGTCACTCGTTGCTCGTCGTCTCGGCTTTCGTCCATCAGCCGAAGTGCAGCCGGCAAGCAGCCGAAGTCGTCGGCAAAGGCAAAATCGATATTTCACTCACTCCGCCGCTGGCAGCTGTTCACAGTGTGTGTGTGTGTGCATAATCAGATGGTCGTTTTTGGGGAAAGCCAACCAGCCTTCCAGTTCCATTCCATTCCCATGCAGCAGTCCCAAGGGATCACTGCTAGATGAGACCTGATATAAGGTCTTTAATACAAAATTGATTTCTTTCAGTTATTCTCAGATTCCAGTGAAATTTCGATATTATTATTCTCTGATTTCCATTTAAGACTAACTCCCTTAGGGGTACATAAGCTATTAAGTATTTCCCTGCTCCTTTTTAAAGAGCTTCCTGTAGTCGTTACCATTCATGGCTGATCCTCGGGAAACTGGAAATTGCGTAATTTCATTAGCGTTAAGCCGACTTCCAGGATGCCGGCTTTCCCGGCTTCCCGACTTTCCGACGAGCCGCACAGTTTGGTTCTCTCGAACCCGAAGTCCGAGCCCGCTTTCAGTCGCTGTTCTCCGAGTGTCTTGTGCAGTTGATTAGCCGCTAGCAGCCGGCGCCAACAGCTGACTACGTGCAGGCCAGGCCACAGTCCAGTGTAAGCTGCCACCTCCTGGTTAGGACTCAACTCCAGTGGAGTGAGAGTTGCCGCAGGCGAAAAATCGACAATGACTGGACAAAGCACGAAGAGCGGATGGCCAAAGGAGACTAGGACTAGGAGCAGGAGGCAGGAGGCACGGACTAGGAGCAGGTTGGGGTCAGAGGAGTGTTGCCGGTGCCGGTGCCGGTACGAAATGAAACGAAACGAATCCGAGCATCCGAACCCGAAGCCAAGTCGGTTAACTGGAAGCGGCGAATCAGCGAATCCCTACCCGAAAACCGAAACCGAGTCCGGCGAATTGCTAATCGGGCGCCACGAAGCCTTAGCCCGGCGGCCTGCAGCGAAAGAAATCTGAAGAAAATGGGGATGAAGTGTCTATTACCCTGGCATTATAAGGGAAATCCTACGGAATTTTATGGGGAAAATATTTTAAGCGAGAGAAATTCAGTGGCGAATTTCCTGTGTTGAGCTTAGAATTCCCAAGTAGCTCCTCAGCGCTGTTTACAAATGTTTGTAGCCTCTTTCTTTCAGAGAAGCTATGATACTTATTTTTGTATCCTAGCTAAAGAGATAATTCAGCTTTGTCTCGATTCATTTGGTTTTTAAATCTATCTAAAGTATAAAATTCACTTTCTTGAGCTTTGAATTCCCAAGTAGCAGCAAAGAAGCTACTTTTTTCTAGTTAAAGAGAAATCTAGCTTTGTCTAGATTAATTTAGTTTTAAAATCTTTCAAGTAAAAATTTGATCTTTCTTGCGCTTAAAATTCTTAACTAGCTTTGCAGTCGATCAAACAGCTAGTCTCTTACAAAGAAGCTATTTCCTATACTTGTCTATTTATAGGGGAAATCTAGCGTTATATAGGGAAATTCAGTTTTAAAATCTTAGAAGTATGCAATTCACCATACTCCCAAGTAGCTTTTCAGTGTTGAGTAGAAATTATAAAGAGGATCTACCTCTTTGTTGTTGAAATATATACATTTAAAAGAATTTAAACCATATACAGGATATAGTGAGATGATTATCTATATTGTGTACGAACCCTAGGGGATATTCTAAATTTCCAGACTACAAAAATATGTTTCCCCTGGAACATAAACACCCCTGCTTGCACAGGGTATGTGCACACACACTGACACACAGGACATAAAGGACTACAGCTGAGTAGCAAACACGAGAGAGAGAGAGAGAGAGAGAGTAATAGAGAAAGGGAGATGGAGAGAGAGAGCGAGCCTGCGCCCAGCTGGAAGTTCCAACCGCAGCGGCAAAAAAAAATATATATAATAAAATAACAAAAAAAAAATAAAAAAAATGAAATAGAAACAAAAAGAAAAACTGTAGGAGTTGCCGACAGCCGACTGGCGTCGCTGCTGCTGCTGCTGCCCGTGCTGCACTGCCTCTGCCTCGGCCTCTGCCTCCGGCTCGCTGGCGCTCCGCCTGCTTCGTGGTGCGCGATGGCTCGAGCAGAGAATCAGTCGTCGTCGAGCTTTCACACCGTTTGCAGCGAGCGCAGCGCAGCCGAGCAGAGCACACCGCCAGGGATCCAGATATCCAGATCCACAGCCACAGCCAGAGGCACAGGCACACACACAGTCACACACAGCAGCAGAAGAAGCCACTCCGAACTGCAAACTCCAAGCCGAGAGCTGAGAACTCTGACAACTCCAACTCCAAGTCCAACTCCGAGTCCGAGTCCAACTCCAAGTCCGACTCCAAGTCCCAGTCGAGGTCCGGGTCCAGCGAGCAAGATAGAGAGAGAGAGAGCGGCGACTTCGAGGGGCTGGAGCTAGAGGAAGAGAGAGCCAAAAGTAAATTGGCTGGCGGAAAGGAAATCTTTTCCCTTCGCTGCCTTAATTCTTATTTATTTTAACTACTTTTTTTTCGGTGTGTGGTCTGGTGTGGTGTCCAATGTGCCGCGTTTTGTTCTTGTTGCCAGTGGTGCCTCCTCGTCTTTTTTTTCTGTGGCTTCTTTGCGGTGATATCATATAACCATGGTGGCCAAAGCCCAGAAACAGCCCCCAAAAAACACGTGCTGCCTGTCCCAGTCTTAGTTCCAAGTTCCTGTTCCTTTCCCTGGCTGTAGTCCCTGTTCCTTACCCTTCCCCTTCTGAGTGCGTGCCAAGTGTGACCTATTGATTCCACCATTGATTCCACCACTTCCACTTCCGTTACAACACTGCAATTGCAATTCAAGCTGCAGAAGCACCGCCTTCCTTCCTCAGATGAAGATCTCCAGCAGATCAAAGGAACTGTGTAGGCCTCCGGTTCTGGTACCGAAATAGCCGCCGCCGCCGCCTCATCCATCATTTCCGCACTGCACCACAGCCGGCAGGGACGAAGGAGGAGGATATATTCCAGAAATGCCATGTGTGAAATGCCGGCAAAACTCCCTGCAACTCTCCTTTACTCTCCTCGTTCTGTGCTCCAAAAAAAAAAAGAAAGAAATATAAAAGGAACACTTGGTGAATCATCATCACCACGGACGGGGCACAAGCTTCGTGCCACTACTCCGGCGCAGTGGAGCGCAACGTTTTTGGCCACGGCCACGCGACCAAACTGCAGTTGTTGCCGGGAAATGGAAACGGAGACGGAATCCGGGGGAGAACTTGAAGGATTGCGACCAAAAGGAGTTGCTTTTTATAGTTTTTTTTTGTTGTTGTTTTATGTGTTTTTTTTTTTTGTGTTGTATATTCGCCTGCAGTCATTACAAGGGGGTGAGTCTATGGCCCGGCCTAGGCTGATGACGTCGCCTTCAACGTCGTCGTCGTGGCTTCCAATGGCAACGTTGCCATGGAGCGAGCACCCTCAACCGGCCGGCGATGACGACATCTTTGCTGTGCTTCGCTTTGGGGCGTGTGCATGTCCCTGGCACTGCTGTTTTCCTTCCCACAAAGAGACAGGCAGGCAGGGAGAGCAGAGATATTGTGGGACGGGGGAGTGGGTGGTAAGGAAGCCTTGATCTCTGAGTTGGCTTGGGGTTCGGCCACTAATTTTGGGATGCCGGGTCTTTGGGCCCTTCTAATCATAACTCATAGTAAATGTTTTAGTTTTTCATGAAATTAAACAAAAAAAAAATTGTTACCAAGCGCTTTATTCCTTAATGTTATTTTGTTTCAATAGATTCATCACATTTTTTATTGTTATCGATTTTTAAGTTATGGTTTATACCATAAACTTAACATTCTACATAAATTCAACTTTATATATATTTTAGTTTTACATTCAATCTGACCGGATCTCTGAGTTGGCTTGGGGTTCGGCCACCAATTTTGGGATTCCAAGTCTTTGGGTCCTTGGTATCATAAATCACAGAAGTAGTTTCAGTTTTATGCAAAATTTGTCAAAAAATATTTAAACTTGGCTTGTTTGCTTTCCTTACTCATCTTTTGAACTATACATTAACTTGGTTTTTAGTTTTTAATGATTTGTAACATGAAAAAGAGCATCTAAAGTTCGTTCAAATATGCAGTGAGGGAAATGTAAAATTAATTCCACCTTCTAATGGAAATTCTCTGCTGTTTTTGGCCACATGCTCTTGGTCTTGGTCTTGGTCTACATATATGTACATCTGGGAGGCGGCCAAAGTTCAATGCATTCTATGTGCTGCAGCTCCTGTCCTCAGTCTCCAACTCCTTCTCCCTCTCTTGTCTGCTCTGGGCGTCTTTTTATAGCCGGCTCCTCCGGCTGGCTACCTCGCCCGGATGAAGTGCCGGCTGTCTGGGAAATGCGGGGAGGCCAGGGGGCAGAAGGGGAAACAACTCATAAAATAGGACTCTGACAATCTATCCCCGTATATCCCCCGATATCTCGCATATATGTATTCGTTATTGTCAGCCAACTCAACTGATTTTCGGTTCTTTTCTCTTTTTAATCTTTGCAGAAATCCGACGATATATAAATGACAAGTGACGCCCCGGCGGAGAAAGCTAAAGTTTAACTGAAATAATTAATAAGCGGAGAGGAAGAACACTTGAGGAAAAGCCGAAAGAATACGAATTTTCAGAAACCAAAATTATCGATAAACAAATTAAAAGAGAAAAACCAAAGCGAAAGACAAACCAAAAACCAAACTAAAGCTAGTCCAAATCTTCACTAAAAAATATATATATATATACACACTATATATATTTAACAAAATAATAAAGAAAACAAAAAACTTACTCTCCAAGCCTGAAAAAAAACCAAAAAAGAGATTTTCCATCAAAAACAAAAAGCAAAAAACAAATACAAATACCAAACACAGCTTCAAAGTGTGCACAATAACAGCCTAAAAAACCAAGCAAAATAACAGCAACAAAAAACCAAAGAAAAGACATCAGCAAATCCAAGACAAATTATTATTAAACATAACGAACAAAAATATAATTAAAAAAACGTGAAAAGTAAAAAGCGAAACACGAAAACCAATTAAGCGAGCAAAAAGTCGAGGCAAAAGCAAAAAGCAAAGAAACTGCGCCAAAGTCACGGCCAGCAAACAAAGCAAACACACACCCGGCACACACATAACACACACCCTTCTACACCCGTCGACACACACAGGAAAAGTGCAGTGAAGCAGCGCAGATTTTCCCAGAAAATTCTGCGTGTGCAAAAAATCAACTAACGAAAAAAACAGGCAGCAGCAAAAAGTGCAATTCCCTTTGTTTTTTTTTCGAGTGTAACAACTAGTTCTCTTTTTTTTTTGCTCTGTGTAAACTAAAAACTAAAAACTAAAAACCACAAACAAGAAACAGCGACTAGGACAACAGCAACTGTGATGGGAGATCAGCCAAAGGCAACGACAACCACAACTGGAGCAGGAGCAGGAGCAGGAGCAGCCGGAGGAGCAGCAGGAGGAGCTGGCGAAGCCATTATGGCCGCCACTAACCAGGAAATCCTACCCAATGGGGCTGGCAATCCACCCCAGCCGCCGCCGCTCTCCCAGCTGGAGCAGGAGCGGGAGCAGCCCGGCGGACAGCCGGAGCAGGCCGAGCTCGATGATGCCGCCACCGATGCGGGGGCCAGCTCGCTGCCACCCTCGGAGATTGGCGGGCGGGCGCCCCTGGATACGGCCTGTTCGGATGCCGATGGCGGTGGCGCTGCCTCCAGCCTGGCCGGCGGCATTGTGGGCCCACCCAGCCCCCTGACCGGCTGTTACCTGCTCATCGTCCTGGGCGAGCCGCATTCGGAGGAGCACAAGGACAACATCTTGCAGCATCTGCTCAAGGGTGAGTTCTCAAATAATTGTTATATTTTGAGTAGGTATTTTAAGGCTTGATTAGAGACAAAAGAAAAATATATATATTTTGTGTAGAAGTGTGAATTTTATAGTTAAGATTTAGTTGAAAAAAAGGTCTTGTCAGATATTCAGACATTTTATGAAATATTTTAAATGAATTGAAGGGGTTTCTTTAGCAAAGGCTTGTGTAACATTTTAAACTAAAGGTAGACCTCTAAAAATCAATATATATATTTTTATATATTATAGTGTATATCAGTGGGACTTCAGCTTTATATTCCTGATTCAAAAACTTTACTTTATTAAAAAAAAAAACCGTGCATCAAACCCAATTATCCACCTTTTCACTAAAAACTTAACTTAAACTTGGTTAAACTTAAAAATACAACAAGAAATTGCATGTATTTCGATCTTAAAATTGCATTTTTCTTACCGGCGCAATAAGTATTTTTTTTTTACTTGTAAATAAATCAAAATCATTAAGCAAAGCATATTTAATTCGCATTTAAACTGAGCTAATTAGGCCTCAAGTTGAATGAACACTTCTGCATAGATGTGAGTGATATTCAAATTGCTATTTATGAATCTTCAAATCTGAGAAAAATATCTGCAAAAGCACATTTGAATGCAATTGCGAATGCCGGGCTAGAAAGTCGTTTGGGGTATGCAAATGATTGAACGATTGAACGCTCTCGCGCTGTGGTCAGGCCTCAGCGAGTGCCGTCGCGTGTCCAGTCCAAGCCACGCCAGACCAGGCCCAATCAAGAGCACCCACTCCCAGCTCCAGCTTAAGCTCCAGCCCCAGCTTCAACCTCGCCTCCTTCTCTCTTCACACTTTACTGGCTGCCGTCGCCTCGTCTGCTGCTTCTAATTAGCTGGCGATGGAGATGGTGCTGGAGATGGACTGCACTGGACAGGGGGAAATCCGAAAGGTTGTCCGGGGAACTGCTGGTTGCTTCGCTGTATTTTCATGCTCTCATATTTCACTTTTTTATGCAGCATGTGTCTGACACAGTTTCTTGCATTCTTAATAACAATCAACTCGGAATCGGAATCGGATTGAGTGAGGAGAAGAATCTCTGAGGCAGAGACGTTTAATTCAGCTCTTGCCACTCATTAGCATTTGCCAACCAGTTAATGGGTTAACATTTTAAAAAGTAATTTGCAAATATTTTCCAGCAAATTGGCAATTATTCCAGAAATCGGTTCTAAATAATGGGTTTATGCTTTGCGATTTTTGCGGGAAATGAGCCTCTTCCGTTGGGAATAAATAAGATAGTAGAGAACTATATAACTATAACATCTGGACTCTGCGTCAAATAATAATAGTGCGTTGTATCTGTTTGACTTTTTAGAGCTATTTTTCTTATATTAGAGAGTTGATATATAGTTTTTCTTCTCAAGGAAAGTGCTCTTACGAAAGGCTTACAAACAAAGCAAACACCTAGCTAATGCAAGGTTTTTGTTAGCTTTGTTTTTATTTTTTTTAGACTGGTTGGAGGTATGGTTTTTATAGTATTCGGGCTGCAAACATTATATTCAGTGGCCAAAATTGCTTAACAAAACTCTTTTGCTCATATTTTGATGAGTTTTGGAAGTAGAAAACAAAATCTGCACAAGGTTTTCAATGTTATCCTTAAAATAGTTAGTTGTAGGGCCCAGCCCTGCTGCTTTGAACACTCCCTTCGAGCAGTACACTTTTCAATTAACCGGACACAGACCCCGGTATAAATCGAATTCCCATTACCGGTGCTCATGGAGCCGGCCACTCTGGATGGATGCTCATGTCCAGGCCCAACTGCGGCGGAATGCGACTGCGATGCGATGCTCTCTTGGTAATTCGATTTAAGCAAATTGCACATGAAAGTATGCAGCGTGGCAGTGTGGCAGTGTGGCAGCAACGGCGGCTCCTCCTTCGCATCGGCTTAATTAAAATTGAAAACACACTCGCAGCCGGGGGACTGCAGGCGCGGATTGTTTGCATTTAATTGTATTAATTATTTTCATGTTGATTGCATTACAAACAAACAGGAGCTGCGGCAGGAGCGACAGACAATGAAAAGGCCATTCAGGCAAGGGGTCAAAGTTCAGTTCCTGCCACCTGCCACCTGCCACCTGCCACCGGCCACCTGCATCTGCATTGTTGCAGATTATTAACAAATATTTGATTTATGCAAGGAGGCGATCAACCAGAATGCCAGAGGGATGACAGGCAGGACTCTCTGGGCAAACACAACCTTCAATTGGATGCGAGTCCCCGCAGAATAGTGCTGACACCGAGACTCCTTTTGAAAATCAAGGAAAATTAGGATAGAGTATGTTTACAAATTAAACGAAAATTTCACTGAAAAGATATATTTTTCTTCTTTCTGCCATTGAAAATCCCTTGAAAATTAAAGTAAATTCGAAGAAGAACAGAATACAAGAAGGATTTTTGAGTAGTGGAATATTTTTACTAAAGAGATCTCCTCCAGCTCCTGCACCGAGGAATAAATCAAGCCTCATCTAGACCTCGAAAAACACATATTTTTCAGTAAGAAATATCTTCTATTCCTTAACTAACCTTACTTACTATCCCTACATCCTGGCATCACTGTTGCCTGAGCACCAATTTAAGGCTACGGATACGGATTACGGAATGCCAGGGGCGTGGCATAATTGCCGTGGACTCGTGGAAAGGGTGTGCATACTCTCCGTCGTCCGGAAATTACTAAAACTCGACCGTGCGGACTGAAAATTAGTCGTCGCCGGTCCACGTTGGGGGATTACCACCTGGAACAGGAGATGGAGCTTGGGTTTGGGTGCAGCGGAAAAACAAAAAAGAAACACAAACACACACAGCAAAAGTGGCAACAAAAATTTGCAATGTTTGCTCAGTTCCGTCGGTTTACACTAAACAAACAGAGATGGAGGAGGGGCAGGGCTAGAGGGAGGACAAACTGTGACGGCCTCCTTTTTTAATTGATTTTGGTAAACGAGAAAAAACAGTGCCCGCCACGGAAAAACAGACAAACAGAGCCGGGAAACGATAAGTGAGCCGAGTAACAAATAGGGAGAAAATAGGGAAATCTAAACGAGCATATTATAAAGAGTAAAAAAAGAGCGTCTTTTATAACAACAGAAGGCTTTGAAAGGTCAATGGTCTCAGGTCTCTGGTAAGAAATTATATATTAAACATATAAATAAATATATAATATTAAATATTGAACTCAGAATTAGCTTTTGGTATGTACAAATTAATGTAAGGTTCCATTAAAACCACAAATAAGTTTGATTTCTATTTAGAAACTTCAAGAAATCAAGTTAAAAAAGTTTCTGATTTATTTTAAACTATATTTTTATTTTTAATGGCATTTTCCATTACATTTGCAATTGTTTTATTACTTTAACAAATATCATTAAAAACCTTTGTTTGGAAGCCTCTAGAATATCTAGTTAGTATCGTACTTAAAATGGTTTCCAAATTATTTGGACAGAATTTTATATTTTTAAAGACATTTTTCATGATCGCTTTAATTGTTTTATTGCTTTAGGTAATTAATTATATTTAGAAACCTCAATAAAACAAGTAAGTTTCTTGCAGAAAATAGTTTTAGAATTATTTCAAATGCATTTTTCTTGCTTAATTTAATTTTTCATGAAGTTTTTATTCGTTTTATTATCTAAAATATTTTATTTTGGCTTGACTTTTTCATATTTTTTGTATGTTCTCTCATATTATGAGAATAAAACCAATTTTTTTAAGGCCTTCAAGTGAAAGCCACTTGGCCACTTGGCCACTTTGTGTGCTCCTCCTCAGCCACACACTTGACTTCCTTGGGGCGAGGGAGGGCGGCGCTGGAAGGACTTGCCACTTGATTATGACAATTACCAGGCTCAATTGCAGTCACGCTTCCCGCTCTGCCAATTTTGGGTTCTTCTTTTTTTTATTTAATTAACTTAAAAATAAATCAATAAAAAGACGACAAGAGAGGCGTCCAAGGTCAGGCGAATCACATAACATTATTATGACAACTGTTGTCGAAAAAAGAAAGAGGGAAGGGAAGGGAGGGAAAAAGAAAGGCAGGAGGAGAGGAGAAAGCGGAAAGCGGAAAGCCAACCGGGCGTGGCCATTATACTATGAAAATACTACGGCTTTAGGCCGGAAAATCGATCAAATAAAGGGGCAGACAGGGCAGAGACGACATGGCGGCGGCGTGACGAGCTTCGATTTTGTTGTTGATATTTTTAGAACCGTTTTTCCAAACCGGGGCAAGTCGCAGAACGCGGTTGTAGTCGGAGAACGCTGTCGTCTCCCATTTGTAGAACGTTGATTGCGTGACAATGTGCGCGGGATGTGTGACAGCTGGGCAGGACACGGGTCACGGGACACGGGCCACGATACAGGATGCCTGCCACTACTACGTGACCCCGTAGTTCCCTCTTTCTCCGCCCCGCCCCCACCGGAAAAGCCGGACACGTTCACCCGGACAACAGAGTTGCTTTGACAATGCAATGACAGCAATTTCGAGCTGCACTCGGTGCAGCAGCAGGAAAGCGGCGGAAGAGCCACTAAACCACTCGATGGGGCTCCCGAAAGTCTGTTGCCGGCAAAAGATTTAACCAGGAGAATCCCTTCAATTACGTGGCATTGTCTCGGGTAAATGTATAAGACAAGCTTCTTACTGGAAACTCACTTGAAAGTGTAAACGTAAAACGTTTGTTTGAACTTTAAAGGCTCTGCGTTGCTTTCTTAGAAAATCAATGAATATTGTTTATGAAATTTATAGACAAAGATCATGGCTAATTATATAATAATATAATATATGAAAGTAAATAAAATATAAAGGAATATTAACTAAAAAATGTAAGGCATTCTACATTATTATTTATAAAATGCTTCTAGCCTGCTCCCAGCTTCTAACCCATTGAAAATGTTTGAGGAAGGCCCTTAAAAGTATGCTATCTAAACATAAAAAGGATGTAAGTTATAGGCCAAGATAAGAACTTAAATGAAACCTAGTTTCGCTTGAGTAAATTAGCATAATAGCATACATAAATCATCTTGGAAATCGATCGCTTTCCTGAGGTCTAACCAATGTTTTTTCTTTGGCCAATGCGGCGTATACGCAATAATCAATGGATGCAGACAGCGGCTTAAAGGGGGGTTTGTGGGTGCCTGGTGTGTGGTGTGTGGTCTGTTGCGTCATCAATCAGCACACACACACACACACTTGTGGGGTGGGCACATTAAAAATGCTTTTATTGCAAATTAATTGCTTTGAAGTGCATTTGGAGGCCACTCACACACCCGGTCTAGACCCCGAAGACCCTAGACCCGACCCTTTCTGCAGGGGCACAGATCATGCGACGCACCCGTGGTCAGCCGCAGACCGCACCCACTTTCCACTTCCACCTCCTCCCCTCGTTTTCATCGCCATTTTGGGGCCTAGCTCACGTTACGTTCATTTCACTTTAATTAGTTTTCGCCAGGTCGTTTCAGTTTGAGTTTCAGTTTGAGTTTGGGTCTTGGCCTGGCCGACGAGTGACGAGCGTGTCATTAAATTTGCAATTTAATTTGTCATTATTCTAATGAGCGAATGCAGGGGACCAAGGCCCTAGTTTCGATGTCCAGGCCACCAAATACTGGACACAGTCCAGATTTCAACAACAATTCAACATAAATACAAACATTTTTAAATTTTATATCTACAAGTACATAGTTTAGAATTAATATACAGATTATTATTAGTACCTATATTACTTGAAAAAATTCATTTAATATATTAACTAAATGAATTCAACATAAATTCAAGATTTTATAAATTAATTTCTATATTCCAACAATTCCACAATTTTAATAATTAGCAAATATCAAATTACGAAATATTAAAATATCAACAAAAGCAGAATTTTAGCAATTCAATAATTTATGTCAACAGTTTAAAGTATAACCAATTCAGTAATATTTATAATAAATGCAATAATATATACGAAATCAACAATTCAAGAATTAAACAATTCAACAATATCCACAATTTACAACAACAACTTATTAACAATTCAAAATGAAGCAAATTTTGTATTTTAAATAAATTTTATCTGCAAAAGCTATGTCGCATTTATCTTAAATTTTTAGTATACCATTTAAATGTATATAAAACTGACAACACACCAATTCAACAATATCATGAAAATCAACAATTCAACAATTTAAAATATCAGCAATTCAAACTGAAGAACATTTTGTATTTCCAATCGATTTAGCTGCAAAATGCATTACCTATTAATTAAACTTATGGTAAATACCACTTAAATACCACATCGATTAAAGAAAAAGTTGTTGCACATGACTTTTGGCCTTTCAAGTTGCTCCGTGAAAGGATTTGGCCGGGACGTGTGCTAATTAGTTGCTAACTGCTTGTTGATGGCCAAAGCCAAAGCGAAAGCCAAAGCCGAAACGTACACCCCGGTCGCAGACCACTTGACCGCAAATTGAAATGTTCAATGCGAAATTCATGAGCCGGAAACGGTCAGGCAAGTGCGGCGCGGTGGGAGGGAGAAGGGAGGAGGAAAGTGTCGCCCCGTCGCCCCATGTGTGCATGTCGTTGTCGGCCACAGGCACCACTTTAGCCCAACTCAACCAGAGGGATCCCTCCTGTGCTGTGTTGTGTTCGCATCTGATCCCAAAACGCTTTTTGGCTCGAAAGTTTTTTGGCAGCGAGAATATAGAGAGAAACAGGAAAATAAAACCCATTTCCGAGCGGCAATTTCATGAATTTTCTCAACTGCTTTGGCAACGCCATAAAGAAAATAGTGCCTTCGATATATACTTGTTTGTATATACCAAATATATATTTATTTATTTCAACTTGTGTGTGTGCTGAAATGAAAACTTGAGTAAATTCTCAGGGCGGAAGGTGAGCGAGGTGGAGGAGGATCCCTCCTTCTGATTATTTCTATTATTTCCCGGGGAGGGAGGAGAGAGTAGAATCCTTTGTAAGCAAGCGAGGACTTGCCCAACATATGTTCAATCCACTCCTTGCTTAGGCAGGAGCCTAAGCACATATGGCATCCTGGCGGGACTTTAATGTATTACTCGGCCTGGCAGTGGCAGGCACAGAACTGCAAATGCAGAGCACAAAGTTGGACTGCAAAATGGGCCGCTCCTTGCTCCTGCTCCTGCTTGCTGCTCCTGCTTACTGCTTCCTGCTCCTGCTCCTGCTCCTGCTCCTGCTAGCTTGCTGGTCAGTCCGAGTACCAAGTTGGATGGCCATAAAAATTGCTTATCTCGTTACATTTAAAGTGAAATACAATTTCGGCTAATGCAATTGGCACACGAACAGCAAGAGGCAGGAGGCAGCAGGCAAAGGCATGAGTAGACTCCTCTTCGTGCACACACTCACGTAACACTAAAGCCTTTCATTTTGATTAACGTGCCGTCGTCGTCGTTTTCATAGCTGCAAAATGGCTTTACGACCCGAGAGTCCCAAAAAATAAAGGCAAGGCAACCAACCAAGGGTGGAGCTGGAGAGCTGAGACCTCGGAGAAGCCGCCGCAAAAGTGCCGACTCTTGCACATCTCAGATCTCAGTCGGGGTCTCGACAACGTGAAAATCATGAAAATTAATTGGCAATCTCTGGGCTTCCCTCATTCTCAGCCACTCCAACCCACTCCCACCTATCCGCGCTCATTTTCCGCTCCTGCTGAGCTTGCCACAAATTAATGTGCCGCCATTTTGAATATTGCAGCCGCTCCTTGCCAGCCGTATGCAAATGTTTGCCACGAAACTCCAACACAAACTCGACGGCAAGTCCAACAGAAGTCGGTCAAGCGGAAGGACTGCGTTACTCACTCCGTGCTCCTGGCTTCCAGCTCCTGCGATCCCTGCCAGACTGGGTTAGCTCCAGAATTCCAATTTCAATTCCAATTCCATTCACCCGCTTCTTCTATTTGAGTTTCTGATTGATTTGGACTCATTTGTTTGAGTTGCAAAGGGAGGGAGTGTGTCTCGAGAACAGCCTAATCCTGTCGCAAAGGACAATTTCTTTCAATTCGGAGGGTCACCTAACAGACACGGGGAAGCTACCTACACTGGGGAAAATATCCCATACAGATTTCTTTACCTACAGATTCCAGGTATTTCTTTTTTCTTAAGGATATACTCACTGGGTATTTTCATTCCAGTCAGAAGCTTGTTAGGCAGCAAAGGAGTCACATCCGATCCTACAAATCATGTATATTCTTGATTTTTGATAATTTTGATATTTAATATTCTGATTGTTAACCTTGTGATAACTAACCTTGTGATAACTAGCACAGAAAAGCTTTCCAAATGGAAATTAATGCATTTTTGGCTTAGTTATGAACGACTTCAAATTTCAAATTACAAGCGTATACGATTTTCGGCTTAAACTTATCTCTGCGCTGTTGGAATCGCTTGGAAATCTGTAGTTGGAATTTATTTATTTACTTTTACCTGGAATTAGCCGACTTTCCGGAGCTAATAATCTCTCTAGCCTCGAGCTGTGAGTTCCGTGCAATTACCGGCCTAGCTCCTAGCTCCTGGGCGCAGGTGGGCGTAGCGACGGACATAGCTCGGGACATGCCTCAATTATGTACCGAAGTCAACTGAGAGGAGCCTGGTACTAGACTCCTGTCTCCTGCAGGACGCCCACAGCGCTGTCCTTGGGCCTACAAGGAAGCGCAATTAATTGCCAGCTGGCATTGTTCCCATAAATTCAAAAAGTTTGTCAGGGAGTTACGAGGAGCCAGGAGCCAGGAGCCAGGAGCCAGGGGGAGGGAACCAGGAGTGCAGCCAGGAGGCGCACTGGAGTTGAGCTGGGAACCGGGAGCCAGCGGTATTGGTTTTGCAATTTGTTTTGGTATTGGAATTCAATCAGTGGCCATAAATTCGCTTTGCATAATAATAAGTATCTGGCAGATACATTTCTGTTGGTTTGCCTCGCATAAAATTGCAATTTTGATTCCTTTTGCCTGAAATTCTTTTTATGATGCACACATATTTCGTAATTTTATGGCAGCAGCTGCTGCTTCTGCTGCTGCTGATGCTGGAGGTGGTGCCCCTGGAGCTGGAGGCTGAGATGGAGCTGGGTGCTGGGTGCTGGTGATGCCTCAGTTTGGTGGCTATTTCCCTGCTGCTGCTGCTGCAATTTTCGCTTGGCGCATTTGCGAAATTAAAAAGCCTCTTGCATCATTCTCAGCCGGCGTTCAGAGAGCTCGTTCAGTCTCATCATCGTTTTCGTTTTCATTTTTGGCTTCCCCCCTCCCCTGCAACCTTCTGGGTTGTGGTTAGCAGCCATCAAGTGATTTGTTGGTCGCCTGCCAAGTGCAGCTGGTGACAGTCCCTACCCCACACACACATGGTTGTGTGTGTTCAGGGACAGGGACAGGGACAGGGACATGGACCCAACCGGTCAGTTCGATGGTCCTGACTTTGAATTTGAATTTGGCCCTAATGGCTATGCATTTTCCCCGTAAAATACTTCAATCTTTCGGGGATTGATTACGGAAAACTGTTGGTAGATGAAAACTCACGTTGAGTTCCAGGCTGTAAGTGAAATGTAATTGAAGAGTTTAAGGATTCAGCAAACTTAAAGCCTGGAAACTTAAGCATCTTAGGAAATTGAGATTGAGTTCTTGTTTCGTAATAAAAAGCATATATAAAACCCAAGTCTGGCCTGTGTAGTACACCTGCTCAACCGCCCCTTGATTTATTTATTTGTTCACTTTATTTACCCTCACGCCTCTCTGGTTTCAGCTTTCCCGTCTGCCCATTTTACCCATTTTACCCATTTTCCACTTTGTTTTCTTGCCTTTCCCCATGCAAATTGCACGGCTATTTTATTTATTTATGGCTCTGCAGAACATAATCTCCGCCCTAAAAGCAAAGTTCTTGGCTTATTGATTGACTGGCAAAAATGCATTTTCCACTCAATTTTCATTTACACTTAATGGCAATTAAAGTTTTCGCTGGTTCAAGTCCCACAGAGGCATGAAATTTTCAATTTTCCAGCCTCGTGATGAAATGCTCAGCATGCCAGAGGCAAGGAGGAGGAGCCTCCTCCTCTCGCGTGTGTGTGTGAATCCAATTTGTCGCCTCGCCTTGCCTGGGAAATTGCGAAAAATCGTTGACAAATTGCATTCGAGGCGTCACACTCAATTCCCTCCCCCCCCCC